>JANRMT010062825.1:3939777-3952121 GCA_026402145.1 Polypterus bichir lapradei | reverse complement strand
ATATATATATATATATATATATATACGAGGGATGTTCAAAAAGTTCCCCCACTTTTATATTTTCGCTGGAAACAGTGAAGGCGGAAGGAGTAGTAATTGGGCATTAAAAACTTGGTACAACGCTGGGAAAACTGCATCACAAAACAAAGGTGACTGTGTAGAAAAGTGTTGTAATTTGTAATTTGTTTTTGAAGCTCTTAATAGAGTTAAAAAAAAGTGCAGAAACTTTTTTTTATGTCCCACGTGTGTTGTGTATATATATATATATATATATATATATATATATATATATATATATATGCATGTGTGTGCCATATAGTACTTGATAAATAATACAAACAGTACACAACATGTATTTTACCCTAATTTGCCCTATATTTATATATTTGCCTGAACCTCTGTTGGAGAAGTGTAGTTAAAAAAAACAGTGATCCTGCATAAAAATGGGAATAGCTACAGAATAAGAAGATGTATAGTTCCATTCAAAAGTTCGGGCACACTTGGCCAGATTACATAATTTGTTCACATTTGAAATAAAAAAATGTTAAATACAGTTTTTACAGCAAACAAACTGAAACAATGGCATTTTTATGAAAATGTTATGTATAGTTAGGATTAATTGGATGAACTAAAAAATATTAACAAATAAAACATTAAATTTAGCATGTCAAAAGTTTGGGCATCCTTTCAGTTGTAATGTCTCAAACTAGTTAGGGGTTAGTCTGGTCTGGCATAACTCATTAGGTGTTAGTCTGGTTAAGAACTGTCATTAGGAATTGATAATTGCAGAGCCTAATAATTTCTTTGACTTTTCAAATCTTGTGTGACACTTAACCTTCTAGGCAACTGACTGAGGATCTGAAATGTAAAACTAACTGATGCCTACAAGGCTATAAAAGATATGAAAGAGCTTCCAGCTAGCAATTTTCATTGTCAAAAATGTCAAGAGGAACCGTGGAAGTCCTGACAAGACCTGGA
Source organism: Polypterus bichir lapradei (assembly GCA_026402145.1). Lineage (NCBI taxonomy): Eukaryota > Metazoa > Chordata > Cladistia > Polypteriformes > Polypteridae > Polypterus > Polypterus bichir. The sequence goes on along the minus strand of JANRMT010062825.1, from coordinate 3,951,143 downwards.
AGACCATGAAGGCTGACAGACAGAAGAGTAAAAGTATCATATGACTAAAAGGGATCTGCAGGCAGGTTAACCCAAGAAAGTGCACTTCTCTACCATGCAGTGTAACTTACACAGAAATGCCCTTCATGGTGAAATCATCAGAAGGAAATCTGCAATTTCATCACAAAAAACATCTGCACAAGACAGGGGCATTTTGGGACCAGGTGCTGTGTATTGAGGAAGTTGAAACTCAAATTTTTGGCCTTAACAACAACAAAAGGTTTGTTTGAAGTAGAAAGGTGCAGCATATTTAAATTCAGAGATGGATCTGTTATGCTTTGTAGATGTGTTGCAGTTAGTCGTACAGAAAATGTCATATGAGTAAAGGAAATAATGGATTCCACTAAATATAAACAAATCCTCAAGAAGAATGTCAGGAAACAAGCTGAGAAAAGGAAGGCTTCTACAAGACAATACACATTGAAATCTACTATGAAGTTCCTCAAGAAACACAAGGTGGAGGTTTTGGAATGCAATTGCAGTCCCTAGATTTTGAAAATCTGTGCATAGACCTTAAACATGCTCTGCCCACAAGACAACTCAAGAATATCTCACGGTGGAAACTGATCTGCAAGAAAGAATGGGGAGAAACTTCCAAAGACTCATAGTTGGCTACAAAAAACATTTGCAAGCTATGAACTTTCCAAAAGGGGTTTTGACTAAGTACTGATTTAGCAGGACCACCAAAATTTTTCAAATGACACTATTAACTCTTTATTTACTTACTGTACTTTTTTAGTTCATCAAATAAATCGTAACTATACATTAATATTTAATTATAATAATGGTATTGCTTTAGTTTGTTTGCTGTCATAGCCGTATTTACTATTTTTACTTCAAATGTCAAACATAATTATGTAATTTGGCCAGAGGTGTCCAAACCTTTGCATGGAAATATATATCATTGATATTAAAATGAAGTGGTAGTCTTAAATTATCCGAGTCTGAAGACGCATGGAAGAGCTGTGTCTCTAAATGAAAGGAATACTAATCCCAAAAGTTATATTTTTTATATGTTACTTACTCCATGGCATTGTGTTGTGTAGCACTAGATAGGAGGAAGTGGAAAGGAAGATGTGAGAGTGGAGAAGGGCTTTAGAAGGTAGAGGATTCAAGATATACAAGAAGAAGACAAAATATCTGCAGTTTCATGATTACCAGAATTCGGATGTCAGCCTACAAGTAGAACTATTTAACAAAATACATACGTTGAAATGTCTCAGAATAGTGGTAGTTCAAGATGGGTGAATGAATGCAGAGATAATCCAGAGAGTGCAGAGTGAATGGAAGAACTGGAAGAAGGTATCAGGAGTATTGTGTGATCGAAAAATTAAGGTGAAGGTTCAAGGTAAAATTTTTAAGAAAGTGGTAAGGCCAGCAATGATGTATAGAGCTGAGACATGGGGCAGTAAACGGAGCGTAGGAGAAGAAGTTGAATGTGGCAGAAATGAGAATGTTGAGATGGATGTGTGAAGTTACAAAAAAAGGACAGAATAAGAAATGAGACAATCAGTGTTACAACAAAAATGGGAGAACTATCTAAGAAAGTAGAGGAAAATAGGGTAAAGTGATATGGGCATGTGATGAGGAAACACAATGAATATGTTGGTAAAAGAATGATGGGAATGGAAGTACAAGGGAAGAGAAAGTGAGGGAGGCCTAAGATTAAAGTAAAAGAAGACCTGGGGTGAAGGTGCAGGACCAAATCGTATTGAGAAGGTTGATCAGGCACATTGACCACATATTAAAGTGGGAAAGGATGATGAGGAAGAATGTTACTTACTGTATGTAGTTTGTAGTGGACAAAACTGGACAATGGCAATCAATGTTATAAATATCCATGGGAAAAAGAAAACAAATCTCCCATGACTCGTGCTGCAAACCTACCCGACATTAATCTAGTTGTATCCTTAAAAAGCTTGTTTGCTAAAATATTGTTAAAATGTTACTTCTGGAATAATCTGTGCACATCATAAACAGGAAACTAAAGCATCATGGGAAAGAGTTTTTAAACTGATCAAGAGTCCTGTTTTCAACCAACCTCAGTACAATTTTGCAAAGCCATAATTTAAAATATGATCATATTCTCCATTATTGTCTGTTTTGGTCCAGCAATAGTCCAATCCAAAAATAAATTACAGTGTGTTGTGAGGTCTGCTGAGAAAATTATTGGCTGTGCTCTTGCATCTGTTGCAGACCTGTACACATCTAGGGTCACTAACCATGTCAAAAGGATCACTAGGGACTCATCTCACCAAGGTCATCGCTTGCTCCCAAAACTCCCCTCTGGTAATCGCTTTAGGGCAATTAAAGGTAAAATGAACAGACACCTAAACAGCTTCTTTTCCAGACCCATAGCCTTCGCAAGCCAGCAATTTAGCCTGTCTTACAGCATTTATAAATGTGTTCTCTCATACACTGCTTGAAGATGTGTGTATGTACAGTACACGTATATGTATGTATGTGCGTGTGCATGAGCACTGCATTAATGTCTTCACCTGCACATCATCATCTCCTTTATAATTGCACTATTCTGCAACTGTTTATAATGTACGTATGTTGTTTAAATTGTTATTTATGTGATTATGCTATTTTATATTATAAGCAGCTCCAAAGCCGCCAAGTTAAATTCCTGAACATTACTGGCCAATTAAAGCAATTCCAATTCTACCGTTGCTCACTATTGGGTCGTGTTCTGTCAGAAAACTAATTCTGTCCTTTTTCCACAGAAATTTGAGAATAACATTTTTTTCTTGGACACCACTACAAGCTATGTGGTAAGTAACATCTATAAAAATGTCATTTTTGGATGGCATATTCATTCAAAGTCAATTTCCCTAACTCTTATACTGAATATGATACAGTACATACTAATCTTGTGCCCCAGTTCCATTTCTTCCCAGCAGGTGTCACTGTAAAACAACAGTAATTTCACAGACGCCTAAACACGCCACAGTGCGCTCCTTACGGTATTCCCTTTGGCTTCTGCCTTTTCCAGCACTGCCTCTTTCTAAAGACAGTGAAAACCTAAAGGTTTATTACTGTAATATTATTATTAATACTATAATACAGCTCCAGATTAAGGATGTATTAAGTGTTAATAATAATATTTATTCACAGTTTCTCCTTCATTCCTTCACATTCACAAAAAAAAAACAAAAAATAAAAACAGATTTACTAAGAAAATCCTGGCTTGGTGGTTGGTGTTTAAAAATTTCTAGACCGAGCACTCTAAAATCCTTCCACTCTCTGGAAGTTCAGGTTCAATGGTAAGCATGCTGCAACTGTGAAATAAAACAAACATTGTCATTCATAAGTTTGAAAGAAATATTACAATGTTGATATGTTATATATATATATAAACATAATACAAAAAATACATATTGTTTCATATACACAAACACCATTAAAATACTTTACACATTTCTCTAAACCATGTAAACAGCATCCCACACTGAATACAAAAGCGACATGTGTGTACCATCTCTGTATTCACAACACGGATAAACCAAATTTTGCAAACAAAGGTAGTTTTTGGGACATCTAGATTTACAATATTTTCATACATTTAGAACACTGGATGTTTAAAAAATACTGAAATGGATAGTTGGCTCAGTATTTTCATTTGTATTGGCTGGTTTAAAAATCTAATGATAGAAAGGATGGGGTCCTAAAGAAACTGGCAGCTTCTCGCTACAGAGTAGGTGGCACCACTAAGGGGAGATAAGGGACGTCCCTTTATAGGAGATAAGATTCAAAGCATATAATGTACAGGAATTTAAAAAGTTCAAATTTAGGGGATTTTGGTACTACGCTATTTTTTTTTCCTTATTAATAGCATTCATTCTTTTTCAATTTTGAAAGCCCTTTTCTCTGTAGTGCCTTACACACTGTAAATCTTACCATGAACACAATTTTGTATATTTCAGTCCCAGGGAAAATGTTGAACTTGCTTTGGGTAAAAAAAAGAGAAAACATAATCAACTTTAAAAGATGAATTAATCAACTGTTTCTGGATGAAGGCCTGAGTTTGATGGACATACAAGTGATCATCTCTTCTGCTCTACAAAAGAACCTTTAAGAATCCTGAGGCATATTTTTACGGAAAATGACAGACTGCCTCTGCTGAAATTGCTGCTTACGGCGCTTTTTTTTGTCCCACTGACACAGCAATATCATTTTGAAAGTTGTTCGGAATGTTTTATTGCACAATGCGTAACACATGGGGTTTACTGTGCTGTTCACATAGCACAACCAGTAACTCAGGTCCCATAAGGTTTTGGGGATACATTCATTACAAAACGTGTTCACTAGTACAATGATGTTGTATGGCGTCCATGTAATGATGAAGGCAAAAAGAATAGCGCTAAGCGTCTGTGCAGCTTTCTTCTCTTTCACGAGTGACATCCTTTTGCGCTTTGTAATTTGTGTTCGTGCTCTCGCAGCAAAGCGTTTGGCCATTGCTGCTTCTTTGAAGGAGATGGGCATGGAAGTGGACTTCGCTGCTGAGGCCATGGTATCTGATGGTTTGGGCACATCGATAGCTGGCATTGACTCCATTGGCATCTTGGTAAAGCACTGGTGGTAACTATTCTCTACTTTTTCATTCTTTTCTTTCCTGGACATTCGTTGTTTGCTACCTACATTAAGCCTGCGGTGGTCATCTTCGGACATATCCATATCTTCGGAAGAAGCCAGATGAGAGTTCATGGCCTCTCTGAGGCCTGGAAGTTTCAATACAATTGAGTAAATAGCTCTTGTTTCAGGTATCTCCTCTTCATCAGAAGAACCTGACTGGTCCAAGGAGGCAGCTGCATCATTATTATTCCAGCTGTCACTACTGCTCTGATCCTGGTCTGCCTCAGGGCTGGACTTAAAAGACTTCACCACTGGCCACAAGTGAAATCGACTTCGCTTTCTCCTAGATGGTCTCCTCACAGAGGACTGGGTCAGCTCGTAACTGCTACAACTCCTAGAGCTACCAGTCTGGTGGACAAACTGGGCTGTTTCAGCATCACTACCAGAAGCCTGCAACCCGGCCAGCTCTTTGGTTCGTTTTTCAGTTTCTTTGTAAATCCTCCAGTACAGTATTGTCATGATGGTAACAGGTAAATAAAAGGCAGCTATTGCAGTACAGAATGTGATAATAGGCTCCGAGAGAAATGGAATGAAGCACTGATCCGCAGGCACTGTGCGTTTCCCAACAAAGTATTGCCAAAATAAAATGGCAGGTGCCCAAAGGATAAAGGAGACTGACCAGGCCAGTCCTATCATGATTCCTGCTCGTTTTGTTGTTCTCTTTGCTCTGTAAGTAAGTGGCCTGGTAACAGAAAAGTATCTGTCAAAACTTATTACTAAAAGATTCATGACTGAGGCATTACTGGCAACGTAGTCAATGGCTAACCACAAATCACATGCTAAGCCTCCTAAGGCCCACTTGTCCATAATGATGTAAGTCGTATAAAGGTTCATTGAAATGACACCAATGATTAAATCCGCAAAAGCAAGACTGAGGAGAAAATAATTATTCACTGTCTTTAGCTGCTTGTTGACCTTGAAAGACAACAGTACCAGGATGTTTCCGATTATGGTTACCAGGGATAAGCTGCCAGTGAGAAAGGCAATTAGGACCACCTGCCAAACTGTATGCCCACCTAGTGGATCAAAAGAAGATTTGGGAATCGGGGTAGCATTTTGTGGCAGCTGCAGGGCTGAGTCTTCTCCAGGAAAGGAACCATTCTCAGTGGGGTTAAATGGGTCATTCCACTTATTTTCGTGAAGAAAACCTGTGTCCTGGTAGGCCTTGATTCTGTTGCTGGAGCTTAAAATCAAGCTGGACGCTGTGCTGTTGTAGGTCAAGCTCATGGTGACTGTCTGGCATATTCTGTAAAATAAAAACAAAGTATTAGCAATAGTGGTACACTTTTTTATTATACTGAATGTTCAGCCCATTTGAATACAGTACATCAAAACACCAATTATGGGGCTTGTCTAGATTTAATATACTTGAATAATCAAGAGAGAATGGAGAGCATAGCCTTAACTGAACCACTAGCAAGGGGTGCTCGAGTTTAGGCTGCAGGTTGTTGTTGTTCCTTCCTAATTATTTAATTAGAAGACAATCCTTGCCAAAAACACTTAATGTTATGAACTTTTAAGTGTTTTCCTTCTACCATGTTACGTCATTCTTATATTCTACACTTTTACATTCTAATTCTCCAAATGATTTATAGCTCAGAGCAGATTAGAAATCCTCAGCTTGTCACTCTTTTTCCACTTCCATTTTCCTTCTAAATCTCTCTATTATATAAAAAAATCCAGGGACGAGACGAGACTTTTTAGCCTGGGACGAGACGAGACTTTTTAGCCTGGGATGAGACGTGACTTTTTTAGAGAGATACTTTCAAGCCCCGCATGACAAGACCATGTGCCAAGAGATTTAACCACGCCAGAAATAAAAGAGTACATGACAAAGTAGAATGTTGTAAAGAATTCAAAAACGTTGACGCGATACAAATGCAGAGCAGGTTAGAGATAATGAATGTACTAAAATTCGAAAGTCTCAAAAAAATGATAGTAAAGATCGAATTAGCAGCAAACAAATGGAAATTATTACTTGGTGAAATAATGGAACAGTGAAAAGAGATCGAATATATTGTTTGGATTTAAACTTTAAGTAAAAGACTTGTAGATTGTCTAATTCGTGTTGCCATCAGGGAAAAGTAGTATTTCTTCCCAATGAAGAGGCGTATCTGCGAGAATTAAAAGATTTGTTGTTTGGTGAAAGTGAAATCCATGTACGCGAGAAGCAGAGAAGTGAAATGGTTGGTGTGTAGCGCAGGCTGGGGGGTTGGCGAGCAAAGCGAGCAGGGGGCAAAGGCCCCTAGTATTTTATTAAAAGAGATGCTTCATGATGAACACACACGCAAACACACACACACACAGAGTTGTAAATGGGACCAGGTTAGGTGGTGGACTGCTGGTCTCTTTGTCATTTTCATGTCAGTTGATTAAGAGAATAAGAAGCAACTGAACAACATGAAGGTGAAAGGGGAAGGAGAAAAGAAGACATAAAGGGCTGGGAATCCCACTAAGCGAGTTAACCAAAGTGAAGCATTGTCTCAGAACTCTGCTGGGGCGACTTCTTTGCACTTTTGTTTTACTTTATTCTCAATGCTTTACCGCTTGACTTAACGCTAATTAGTGTATTTTGCTTCCGCCTCCCTGTCTAAACCACCTGAAGACCTCATCACTTTGATCCTAGCTTCCCAGTAGAACAGAGCTTTTTAAAGTGCTAACCATGTCAACATTCACATATCCTTCTTCTTTCATTCTCTTTTGAACAGTTGCAACTCAAGATATTTAACAAGGTCATCCCAGTACCCCAACTGTTCCTCCCGGGCATATAGCTCATGGACCAAGATCAATGGTGAAGAGTAATGAGACACAGACAAAAATATAACAAACAGTGCTTCTTTATTTACAGTGAAAAACAGAAAAACTCACTTTTATCAAAAATAATGAAAATAAAAAACACAAAGTCCTGATGACACATTTTAGATGATTCAAAAGATAAAAAACAAGAAAAAAAATGTACATTCCATAAATTCCTTTCTTCCACTTTGGTCCAAACAAGGTCAAGAAAAAGAACCGGGATTAAACTATGTACAAACTTAAGTACTGAATAACCCTGCTCCTTTGTTCTTGGGTCTTACACACTCATGTACTATCACATTCTTCCCCTCCTTCAGATGTTTCTATCAAGCAAGTTTAGGCAGAAAAGACAAGCTTATCATTTATCGACCCTAATTTATACATCTGTGGGACTCCCACAAAAGAATCCCCTTCCATCACCATTTACTTTCCCTCCAGTGATGGCTATCAGTGCAGCACTGGGTGCTCATCATGTCATTTCCTCCCAGAAGTCTTCATCAGTGAGTGTAGACAGACATTCGTCTCACTGACTCGCTTCATCACTCTTTATGCCTCCAGTAAGCTTTCTTTAGCTCTTTTTCCCAGACCCTTAAACTCTTAAGATTTCTCTTTTTTATTTAACGAGCCTTCCTCCTTTTGTAACCCATCAAACTCCTATTCGATTGTTTTGCTTTGCTTACCAAAGCCTCCTGTTGCTGCACCTACTCCTCTGCCTAAAAAAGTAAGTGCTGTCACCTTCTTTATCTGTCTACACAAAATGTCAGGCTATAAAAAGGTATCATTTATTCCCTTGTGACGTGATCTGTTATACCAACCCTTCTTTTATTTCTGTTCTATTATTTCACAATGACAACAGTCTCCAGGACATACCTTGTTCTTCGATATATATGTATTGTTGTACACACACGCCTCAGGAGTGCTCCTTTGGCTTGGATTGGATGGGAATTATGGGAAAGGTGAAGAGTGTGACATAATAGGTTAACTACCTTTTCCCCTTGTCCTCTAGACTGGAGGAAGACAAACTGGGTGAACCATCCGGTCCTTCCCCTACTTAAGGACAGAGACAGCTGGGAGTTAGCGTTCATTCTGCTCTCTAAAAGAACACATCTCTCCTCAAGGATAGCTCTAAAACAACACTGGGCTATTGATCCTCCATTTCCTGTAATTCACTGATTTATTTCAAGACTTCGTATTAAGCTGATTTGCCATGTTGGTGTCCCAACTCTTTGACAATGTCTCCCTGTTTATATTACAACATACAAAATGAAGTACACTTGTATTTGTATAAGGTTATGTTAAAACCACATCGATAAAGGTCATGTGAAGAGACAATTTCTCCACGGGGATTAATAAAGTATATTAAATCAAATCAAAATTAAGAACATAACAGAGTACTTATTTATGTTTTAAAGCACTGATTGTTGTTAATATATAATCATTGCATACAAGTGCCTAATTGTACTGGAAATAAACTAACAAACTAGGTTTACATACATTGAATTAATTCTTGCAGTTTAAAAAATATCTCCTATTAATCATGAACATTGATCCAAATCACAATTTTATCTGTTGGAAATAGATCAATGTTGCTTTTCATTATGTAGGTCTAATGACGACAACTGAAATCTATCAATGATGATCAGCTGATGCATATTGCAATGTTGTGTATAACACTCCTGTATTCTTTTGATTTTTTGTGTTGCAGATACATTTTCTTTCTCTGTAGTATTTTATCAGATTTTATAAATATGAATAGTTGAAACGCACATGCAGGTTATGTACAACGTGAGCATGTGTGACCTGTCTGACTCTGTTGAGTCTCTTTGTGGTGGTTAACTTTGATTATCATAGTTAATGCTTCAGTATGGCAGTTGTGTCTTCTTTCAGTGCCACTAGATGGCACGTTAAACATGTTATTCAGTGACATTTTGCCCATTTATTTTTGAGAGACCTGTGACTCTGTTTGTACTTAATATATATATATATATATATATATATATATATATATATATATATATATATATATATATTACATGTTCAGCAGCACATGTTTCTTCATAATACACCAGCAAGTAAGAAGCATTTCCCCTTCCATAAAGAAAAAACATTGCAAGAGGACAGGATGCTAAAGCACTATGTCGTTTTTTTGTTTAACATTTTATCAAGCCTGCATTTCTGTAATAAACCGGTGACTCACAATTCACTGATCTTAAAAGTCAGAATAACAGTGCTCAAGGTCAAGTTTTTCTTCAGATCTTGAAAGCCAAAATAAATAGCTGCACATTGTGAAGTTAGGATTAGCGGGCATATAATATATTCCAATTTTTCATTGTCCATGCACACTTCAGTACTCATTCATGATTTCCAAGCTCCAGTGAGCACTGGGATTAAAGCTAAGCCTTTAAATGTAAATTTAAAATAATTTAAGAGTTGCGTTAATACTGGGATCTGATCTGGAGAAAACACATTATCATCTTAACACTCTGTTTTAGATGCTCAAAATGAAGCACGTCCAACGTGAGACATTGCACATAGATATCTTCATCGGACTGTCATCCAATAAAGTCCACATTCTATTTGCACTTGGTTTAAATTACTTTCTACACAGCTTATGGGTCCTGTGATTTTCTTCACTGTTTCTGAGAGCCGGAAACACAAGCAAGTCACACAGCCTTTCTACCTCACTAATCTTCTGCTTGAGTGATTCCTTCGCACATGCCAGTCATCAACTATCTTAACCAATCACCATAGCAACATAAATTACTTCTGAGACCTATAATCTGATTGGCTCAACTTTTCGACTCTACCTCTGGCCAGACACATATCTGGGAATTATTGTAAATTCCAGAGCAAAGCAAATCTATAAGAACAGTTTCATGTCTGACAGCGTTAGATTTCCCTCTTTTCATAACAGCTACTTCAATTCAGAGAGATAGCAACAGTGTGAAGGCAGGTGACAAGTGACTGGGCAAAAGAGAAAATCTAATATATTATTTTACTTCTTTCAATTTGTATGACTGGGTTTAGCTACCTGACCAGACTGCTGATTAATCCAATGAAAAGACTGGCTGATGGGTTGCACATTTGTCTTGTAGCAACAACAGAAAATAAATTGATGATTAAAATGAACACCTTACTACACTAGATATGTATAATACTGCAAACAAAACTGCAAAACTTCTATATTGAAGTAACATCCCGTGTTTAAAGATGCAGAAATAAATAAATATTAACCTCTTTCTCTCTTCCTGCATATAAATGATAATCTAGAGTTCAATGCACAATTATTAGGTCAGTGCCTAATGAAGATTTCATGCAATTTCTTATATTTTGCAGTGATACACACAGCTATAAGCTCAGGCTTCCCTTTTTAAGTTTCCCAGTGGCACCTCATCTCTGACCAATTAGAGAAATGCAGTCCAAACCAAATTTTGCTCTGAATAATATTTTCAAAATATTTTCTTTTTATTTCATAAAGAAGGTTCAAAAATTGATAAAATGAAGCTTGATTTCATAATTTGCTGTTACATTCTGTGTATTTCTATATGTTACTCTTTTTCCTAACAAGTTATAATTATAAAATAAAGCTTACAGCAGGCGTATCTATCAGCAACCTCCGCTATGCACTACCAGGCACTGACTGTTTGGAACCATTCAGCACCGGACATTCTTGGGGTGGCAGGTCAGGGAGGATAAGCAGCTGTTGTCACGCTGAATGAATTCCTGAGCAGAAGCACAGCTATTTTGAAAATGTCACCTAAAACTAAGGAAGATAATCTGCTTCTGAGCTAAGATACAGACAGACAGACAGACAGACAGACAGACAGACAGATAGATAGATAGATAGATAGATAGATAGATAGATAGATAGATAGATAGATAGATAGATAGAT
>JANRMT010062825.1:3895098-3939767 GCA_026402145.1 Polypterus bichir lapradei | reverse complement strand
GATAGATAGATAGATAGATAGATAGATAGATAGATAGATAGATAGATGTGAAAGGCATTATATGAAACATAGATAGGCTTAAACCCCTCCCAGTAGCTTGAGGACTAATACAGGATGTAGCCCTTCACACCATGCCAATCACCTTCACCAATTTAAAGTGGCCAAGAAAGTGGCAAGAAAGCTGTAGCACACAAATATACTATATGTATGTGAGGTAAATTAATGGAAAAAATTATTAAAGAAAAGATTGATCAACACATGGCAAGAAGAGTTTTACTGAAGAGTCAGCATGTGTTCAGATGTTTTACTAACATGCTGGAATTCTATGAGGAAGAAACCAAAAGATTTGATCAAAGTGGAACAAAATGATATTATTTATGTGGACTTTCAGAAAGCATTTGATAAGGTGCCACATGAGAGATTGGCTGTCAAACTAAAAGAAGTGGGAGTTCAGGGTGTGGTGTGTAGATGGGTGCAGAATCGGCTCAAAGACATGAAGCAGAGGGTTATGGTGCAAGGAACCTCATCAGAATTGGCTGACATTAAGAGTGGTGTCCCTCAAGGGTCAGTGTTAGGGTCACTGCTATTTTTAATACATATAAATTATTTAGATTGGTATATAAATAACAAGCTGGTTATGTTTGCAGATGATACCAGGCTCGGTAGCTTGGCAGATAATCAAGAATCAATTGAATCACTATGGATGGACTTGGACAGCATATGGCTTAGGCAGATTTGTGGCAGATGAAATTTAATATCAGTATGTATCAAGTATTACATGTAGGAAATAAAAATGTGAGGTTTGAATCCACAATGGAAGGTCTGAAAAAGTACACCTCATGAGCCAGATTTAGGAGTTGTAGTGGACTCATCACTATCAACTTCCAGACAGTGATCAGAAGTCATTAAGAAGGCGGACAGAATGTTAGTTTATATAGCGCCCTGATGTATAGAATACAAGTCTAAGGAAGTTATGCTCAAGATTTACAACAACGCACTTGTGAGACCTCATCTGTGTACAGTGTTGGTCTCCTGGCTACAAAAAGGACATAGCAGCACTAGAAAAAGTCCAGAGAAGAGTGACTAGGCTGATTCCAGAGCTACAGGGAATGAATTATGAAGAAAGATCAAAAGAGCTGAGCCTATACAGTTTAAGCAAAAGGTGATTAAGAGATGACATGATTGAAGTGTTTGCAATTATGAAGGAAATGAGTACAGTGGATCTAGACTGTTATTTTAAAATTAGTTCATCAAGCATATGGGGGCACAGTTGGAAAATTGTTAAGGGTTAATTTCACACAAACACTAGGATGTTTTATTTCACACAGAGAAGCACAGACACATGGAATAAGTTACAGAAATTTGAAATCCTTAAGTCTCAAAACCTAAACAACATGTACAGAATTCCATGGAGGAATTTCAGCAAAAATGCTAAACCCTAATGATAGTAACACTAATACAATTTTTTAAGCTTGTATTGAAACTGAACGCAGTACATGAATACATCATTTTTAGTGTGCCAACTTGTTATATAGAGAATTATTAAAGAATATCTAATCCAATTCAATCTAATCTACTCGAATGATGACATCACATGCCATGACCCCATTAGCTCACATTAGTGGCAATAAATGCCATAACCATGAACATCATGACCATTGCCATTAAAAATGCCCATAAAGGAGCAATACCCCTTAACAAATCAATAATTCAAAAGAGCATAACTGTTGTGTTACCGATATAATGCTAAAATTATAAAGACCAAGTGCAAATACATAAAATGTAAACAGTTAGACACTCGGGACAAGTACAGTGGAACCTCGGTTCACGAACGTCTCGGTACACGTACAACTCTGTACACGACCAAAAAGTTTGCCAAACTTTTGCCTCGGTTCACGACCACACACTCAGTATATGAACAAGCCAGTTTCCCTTTTAGTTTGTGCGCGCCGATGATTTCCGCCCGTGTTGCATTGTTCTCGGTCAGACGTGCCTGCCTGCCTGCTGCTGAGAAAGAGAGGGAGCGTGCGTGCTGCTGAGAGAGGGGGAGGGTGCGTGCTGCTGAGAGAGAGAGAGAGAGCGAGCGAGCCTGCACGTGCGTGCCTGCCTGGCTTGCTGGTTCATATGCGCCGATTACTGTATTTAAGCAGAGCCGCTCCCTGTTCATTGTTCTCAGTCAGACGTGTGTGCTTTACCTGTGATCTCTTTGTGCTCTACAGTATTTCGTGTGCTTTTGCAGTTAACCATGGCTTCTAAGCAAGTGAAGAGTGGTGAGAAGAAAGTTTTGAAGAAAATTGAAATCGAAGTAAAGAAAGAAATTATTGAAAAGTTTGAGCGTGGCATTCATGTTACTGATCTTGCCGTCGAGTACAAGAAGTCAAAATCTACGATTTCGACTATTCTAAAGCAGAAAAAATCTATTAAAGCAGCTGATGTTGCAAAAGGAGTTACAGTGTTAACCAGGCAAAGGCTTCAAGTGCTGGAAGAGGTAGAAAAACTGTTTACCAGTTTACTCATTTACCAATTTGAGAACCCTCGTGCTTTCAAGCAGCACAATGTAAACAAAGCCAGACTGCCGGTGACGTGGAGAGCAAACACGAAGGGTTGGGTCACAAGGACTTTGTTTTTGGAATGGCTGCATGAGGCTTTCGCTCCCACCAGCTAAACAGCTAAAAACACCAGAAACCCAAGAAATCACAAGAGAGAAAACACCTGAAGAAAAACATCCCTCCATCGCGAAGCCAGACTCTGCCTCAAAACTGTAACCTCTTCTCCACCTAGTTCCTCCTCACTTCATGCCAGAACTCGACTCATGCAAGGTTAGTTTCCTTGGTGGTTTATGGTTTTTGTATTACGGATTTTTCAAAAGTTAATTTTTCAGTTCGTAGCGTGAATTGTTGCAATGTTACTTTTCTCTTTTTTTAAATGTTTGTTTTTTTCCCTGTGCTTAAAACTCATTAAAAAAAATGTTTACATGGAGTGGTTCGTAGTGTGATTTGTTGCAATGTTACTTTTCTTGGTGGTTTATTAAATTACAGATTTTTCAAATGTTCCTTTTTTCCCTGTGCTTAAAACTCAATTTTAAAAAAATTGTTTACTGTACTGTACAGTACAGCGATCGGGCTGTAAGGCTAATAGCGTGATCTCCTGCAATGTTACTTTTTTGGTTGCTTGTGGTTGGTTTTTAAATAAATTTCGGATTTGTTCTAATGTTCCTTTTTTCCACTGTGCTTAAAACTCATTTTAAAAAAAGTGTTTACAGTGATCAGGCTTTAAGGCTAATAGCGTGATCTCCTGCAATGTTACTTTTTTGGTTGCTTGTGGCTGGTTTTTAAATAAATTTTGGATTTGTTCTAATGTTCCTTTTTTTCTGCTGTGCTTAAAACTCATTTTAAAAAAAGTGTTTACAGCGATCGTGCTGTAAGGCTATTAGCATGAACTCCTGCAATGTTACATTTTTGGTTGCTTGTGGTTGCTTTTTAAATTAAAGTTCGGATTTGTTCAAATGTTCCTCTCTGTTCTGAGAGAGAGAGAGAGAGAGAGAGAGAGCGCAAGCCTGCTCGTGTAGCTGAGCAGAGAGCCTGGGTGTTTTGTCTCAGTGTTATTTAATGTTTTTACATTAGTGAATTTCCCCTTGGCATTAATAAAGTATCTATCTATCTATCTATGTATCTATCTAGTTTACTATTACACTGTGCATTCTATGGTGTAATTAACTATATTTGTGCTTAATCTTTACATATATTTACATATTTACATATATATTTACATACAGTTCGTACGGTCTGGAACAGATTAATTGTATTTACATACAATCCTATGGGGGAAATTGCTTCGGTTCACGACTAACTTGGTTTACGACCAGAGTTTTGGAACGAATTATGGTCGTGAACCAAGGTTCCACTGTAGATATATTATGTCATTTGTCATACTTTATGATTGAACCTTCTTTCAAATAAGATGAGCACAAAGTTACAGAGTTAAATAATCAGCCATCAAAATATCATCTCAGCTTGTTGTTCCCTTAACGCTGAAAGCTACTTCAGCAATAAAGGATACAAGACAGGAACCAACCCTTCAGTAAACCTCAATCCATCATAGTCATTCATATTCTGTTTTGATAATGTTTGTTATTTATGCATTTATGTCTGTACTGTGCTTTTGACACAAGAAAGGTCCATTACTGGTTACTGCCATTATTTTCTTATTTGGTCTTAAAATCTAAAAGTTGAGCTTTGTTAATGTTTTTCTTTATTCACGTAACGCCATTTTGAGGGTTGCGAGGCCTTCATTGTCACACCAATGATGTTCTGTATATACTCACATATAAGTTGGGTCTTGAAACCCGAAAAATCGATCTTAAAATCAGACCCCGACTTATACGCCTGTTCAAAAATGCGACACTTAAATTTTTTTTTTACATCTTCTTGCCTCCTCCAATCTCACATCAGTTTCTCAGACACATCTAATTTTGTTGCAGCAGCGCAGTTAACAATTTCTTTCACTACTACATCGATGTTTATTTTAAAACAGCTTCAGATTTTGTTCTGATCGAACGCTCCATCGTAGATATGGGATGCTCACACGATAAAGGTGTATGAGGGTGTGAGATACAAAAAACACAAATCAGTGCAAATGCTGCTTCAGAATAGTTCAGGTATTACCGTGTGGTCACGTGGCACAATTGAGAGAAAGAGCGAGAGAGAGAGGGGTTAGGAGCACACACTGATACAGCGCATTGCCACACCACATAGAAAAAAAAGGCAGTGTGCGCCATGGTTACCCTGTCAGGTGGGCGTTAGCATATCATAATTTCTTGAACCAATAGCATGAGTTTTCCGCATTCAACTTATATGACTGACATTATGAAATACCAGAAATTATACGATAAAATCAAGTCCCGACTTATCCGCGAGTATATATGGTAATTGAAGTTATACTTTAAATATGTCAGTGGTCACACTATGTGTTTTCTCTCAATTGTTAATCTTCACAGTGATAGCTACTGTAGCTTTATTCCCTAGTGTTAGGGTTTTGTGTTTTGGTTACGACTCTCTTCTGAATTTCACTTTTGATTTGGTTTTGTACTTCTCGTTTTTATTTGGTTCCTCTGGTATTCTGACCCTTGCTTGTCTTTTGACCTCAATCTCTGATTTCTTATTCATTTCCTGTTCTATCAATGCTCACAATAACCCTTAAAAACTCCATGTGTGTTAGACACTCATAAAAATAGCTAAGAGTTATCAAACAATCTAACAGCTTGTCTATGGATTGTGGAAAAAAGCCTGAGATCTCAAAGGAGATCCATTGGGAGAGGACACAAGTTACACAGGAAAGAATCCACCTGGGATGCTCGTGGGCAGCACAGTACTGCTATTTCAAGCATGGAGAAACATCCACAGTGCTTTCCTGGTGGCCAGCATAACCATTTCATGATGTACAAAAACCTGAAAGATAGATGTGGAATCATTCATTTAAATATAAAAGGAAGATATACTTGTCTTTCTGACTGAAACTCTTAAAAGATCAAAATATTATGAAGTCACTATTTGTGTCTATCGACAGTTATTTTTTTGCTGCTGGTGGCTTAATTATCAGGTAATTTTTTTCATAGATACTGCAACTCATTTAGTTTGGCTGGAATTTTATAGTACATGAAACTAAAATTTAAAAAAAAAATCCAAAATAATGATTATAAACTGTTATGAAGAACTACTGATTCATATTTTAGCTGGCTGACAGTATATCCACTCTAGCTTTAAAAAGCAGATTTACTAGAGCCCACTTGTTAGTCTTTTACCTTTATATCTGGGCACTCTAAGATAGGAAAGATCAAACAGGTCTTCAGAGGATTTCTGCAGTTTATGAAGTTATTAAACAGATGAAAGAATTCCTGTATAGAACAAAACAAAACTCAGATAAGCCCCTCATATAATCTGTACTACTGTAGACTGAACATTTATTTCACTTCTCTGGTTATTCCCCAGTGATGGTAATTTGTGTATGTGTAGTAAATTACAGATATTATCGTCTTTTACAGGTGCCTATCTTATTCATGTATTTTTCGTACCCACATTTCCTTTTACTGCGTGATTTGATGCAAGAAGAGAATCGACGCTATACAGGACATTTTGTCATTGAAAAGATGTATCTTCAATTTTTTTGGTGGGTTGCTGTTTTGTCATTGAATCACACCATGATCTTCCCCAGTCCAGGCATTTGCACAGTGATAACTATTGGCAGATAGCTGTGAATGTGTGACATCCGGATTAGAAACAGATAACAGTAGGAGTTAGCCCTTCTGCTTCTCAGGGTCTTCATAATCCAGATGTTGTGCTTTTACACCAGCTGGCCTCCGACTTTTAACACAGTGCAAATGTTCAGATTAGGACAGATTTTGGTGTTATTCCATGATGAAACACTTGGCATAGTTGGCAGGATTTGCACTGTGAATGGGTGGAGTGTAGTGGTGTGCTACACAAATGTTGGGGGCTGAGTGAGAGAGAAAGTCCAACAGATGTCACCAGGAAGCACTCCACTTGCAGTACGCTGTACTTGTGATAATTCATACATGCAAAAGTGTAGTTCTTCTGCTTCCTCACAGTGTAAGAGGAGCTGCTTCTATAGGCCTTTGTAATCAAGATGTAGTGGGTTCACAGCTTGCCGCCACAATGCAAATGTCCAGACTGAGACTGATTATAGTTTGATTTCATGGCAAAACACCTAGCATAGTTGGAAGGATGGGTGAAGTGTAGTGGCGGTGCTGCACAAAAAGTGGGGACTGAGTGAGAGAGAAAGCAGAGGTGATGTCATCAGGAAGCTCTGCACTTACAGTACTTATGACAGTCAGTGCACACACCAGTGTAGTTCTCCTGTTTGCTCATAGCGTAAAAGGAGCTGCTTCTGAAGACCTTTGTAATTCCAATGTCATGGGTGTGCAGCTGTCCAGACTTGGATAGATTCTGATGTAATTCCATGACAAAACTGTTGGCTATAAATGTACAATATATAGTCAGGTCCATAAATATTTGGACAGAAACAACTTTTTTCTAATTTAGGTTCTGTACATTACCACAATGAATTTTAAATGAAACAACTCAGATGCAGTTGAAGTGCAGGCTTTCAGCTTTAATTCAGTGGGTTGAACAAAAAGATTGCATAAAAATGTAAGGCAACTAAAGCATTTTTTAACACAATCCCTTCATTTGTCTCTGTCCAAATATTTATGGACCTAACTGTATTTGGGCTAATAATCCTTGACCTTTTTTTTTTTTGCTGTATCAAATTTTTTTTGAGGCATATACCAAATTTAATAAATGCTTAAGACAGTTGTTCTGCCTCAAGAAGACAGTAAAAGATTTTTATTAAGGGCCAGGACACAATATGTAAGCCTGAATCATGCTAAGTCTTTAAACCACAAATAAACAAAAAAAAAAAAAAAACACCACTAATGCATTTTTATCTAATATCAGGTAATGCAAAGGTGAATGTGCTGGCCTGTATATGGTTTTGGTGAAGGCATCACATCCTGTGCAGCCCTGTTGGATTTACTATGATAACCTACAATGCAAGAGTGATTTAATGGTAGCGCCCAAAGGAAAATTAGTGGTATTTCTGGCATTACATTAATATTTTGAACTCTTTTGGGACATTTTAAAATAGAAAATTAATGCCAAAAATGCATTCATTGGTGTTCAGAAACTCAGAATAGATACATAGATGAACACAGACTCTTCACGAGGAAGCAGGACATCAATCATAACCCCAGACAATAATGATGAATAAATAAATTAAATAATTCAGTGCTTAGGCTAGTTTGCATAGGTTTAATGATGGTTGGCAGTTTTTACTTCTCATATATGAAATATAGGGAAAGTATTCTGTGGTGGGTTGGCACCCTGCCCAGGATTGGTTCCTGCCTTGTGCCCTGTGTTGACTGGGATTGGCTCCAGCAGACCCCCGTGACCCTGTGTTTGGATTCAGCGGGTTGGAAAATGGATGGATGGAGGGAAAGTATTGTAATCGTCCAAAAATTCGACCTCGAGATTTTGATGAATCTCGACGTTTTAGAATTCCCTGAGTCCGATTTACTTTCTCGTAGGGAAAGTATCGTAGTTGTCAAAAAATTAGATTTTGAAATTTTGATGATTCTCGACATTTTAGACCTCCCTGAGTCTGAAAATTCCATTTTTAGAATTATGCCTGTGTGTCTGTGTGTGTGTGCGCATGTGTGTGTGTAAACACGATAACTTGAGTATGCTTTCAATTAGGTGAACCAAATTTTGCATACAAGTATTAGGTACAAAACGAGATTTCTATCAATGTTTGGGCTATTTCCGCTAACTGGTAGTGGTACTTTTTTATTCATGGAGCTGCAGAGTCCAATTTCTTCAACCTTACTTTTGTAATAATTGTTCAATAAATTATTAATTTGATTTGATTTGTTGTTGATGGTTCTTTAATGTACATAATATAAAAATATAATCATTGTCTTGCGGTTTACTCCTCAAATATCCATCCCCATATCTGAGTATACGAGAAAGTCTAGGGGATACCACACCAGATTTTTTATTGAAGTGATTTGGCAGCAATAAAGTCTTGAACAGTTTACATGTATTGATTTCTTACACTGCTACTGTACCTAAAACCTTTGCACGTTATTTATTAAAAGTTCACAGATGCTTATTGTCTTTTTTCAAAAACACCTGTCTATGATCAACTCACATTTTGTTTATTAAAGTAGTGTATAAATAAAACTAAATGGTATCCACAGGCATTTGTTGGAGAGTCAAAAAAGTTACTGAACAAACAACTTAAGGAATGAGAATAAAGTTGCACTCTACATGTGCCATACAAGGATCAGATTTCAAGTCTATGCAGCTGAAATGGTACTGCTGCATTGACACATACTGAGAAATAGGCTACTGGAATTAAAAAAAAAGAAATAGAAAAAGATGGGAGAAAAATCAAAGATGCAAAAATTGAAGTACTTTCAGATGAAATGTGAAGGTTTTTGATGTTCTCTGAAACATACTGTATTAGTCCCAACACTTTGAAAATGGAATAAAAACACTGACATGCACATCTGAATAACTTTTGCTAATTTTACTAAATATTTAAGCTAGCAGCATCTAATCACCAGTGTTTGATTTCTTGCTTGTTCTCTCCAACTTCACTGCCTCATTTGTGGTTGTTTAAACAGCAAAAAGAGCCAAAGGATGTGCTGGCAGCACTGGGTGAAAGTCAGGGACTTAACCCAGATGGCAATGCCAGGTAGTTGCACACACCCACACTTCTGGACAATGAGTCACTGTAGAGCTGACAAAGATCTTGGTAGCAATGACTGCAGACTGTAAGAGGAAATCCAAGTCCCCAGAGTACCTGTTCGACATGTGGACTGAAATCACATTTAGTCACGATTGTGCCAAACTTAATAAGAAGTAAGAGAATGAATTTAAAACAGGGTAGTAACAGCAATGAATCAACACTCCCTGGCATTATTCTAGACAGAAATAGCAGGGTTTCTTTTATTTTTGACAAGGTGACTCTTTTAGGATGGTGAATTTGGAAAATGTGGTTAACTTCCTATCCTGGTTTCTGCTAATTCAGTTTTCGAAAGGTTCCAGTTTGGAAGACATGAACATAATAGAATAATGTTAACTTTTACTAAGGAGGTGCTGAGTGATTTGGAAATTGTAGAGGGAAAAGTACTGCTTAGATTAAAAAGGCTAAAACCTAACAAACCAGATAACGTTTATCCTTGAGTGCTTAAGGAGGTTAATGAGTACATATAGAAGCAGATCCAAGTAACTATAGGCCAGTAAGCTTAATGTGCATCACAGGTAAACTACTGGAAGGAATTATTCAGGAGAAGATTGAGGGATATATTGCAAGAAGGTTTAGGGAACAGTCAGCATGGTTTCTGATGGGGGAGGTCGTGTTTTAGTAACGTGGGAATTTTATGAGGAAACAACATAAGGATGTGATCAAAGTGGAATATGTGATATTATTATCTTGATTATCAGAAATCATTTGATAAGGTCCCACATGAGAGGTCTGCCATCAATCTAAAAGAAGTGGGAGTTCAGGGTGTGGTTTTATAGAGAGAGAGAGCTTGGAGCACATGCTGATACAGCACATTGCCGCACCCACTACATGAAAAAACCAACTCAGGATGCCAGGTTAGGACTCAAGTGCAGCCATGCAAAGGGTGACACCTCAGCACCACACTAGTTCAGATGGAATGGAACAGTGTGAGGTTTATATGGTGGCTGGAGTGCCAGTTCTACCACCAACCCCCAGGTTTTGTTTCCCTGCAGGTTGGAGGGCCTACATGCAGGGACAAGATACAGATTAACATCATACCCAGGATGAGCAATTGCAGGTTAAGGATTTTGCTTGAGGGCCCAATGAAGTAGAGTCACTTTTGGCATTTACGGGATTTGAACCGGCAACCTTCCGATTACCAGTGCAAATCCCTAGCCTCAAAGCCACCACTCCGGTTTTATAGATGGACTAAATTGACTAAAACATAGAAGAGGGCTATGGTGCAAGGAACCTTATCAGAACTGACTAGTGTTAAAGAGTGGTGTCCCTCAAGGGTAAGTGCTAGGGTTGCTACTATTTTTAACATGCATAAATGATCTGGATAGGAATATAAAGAGCAAGCTGGTTAAGGTTTGCAGATGATACCAAGCTATGTGGATTGAGAAATAATCAGCCAGACCAGTGTGAATGCGTCCAATCTCATCTGATCTCGGAAGCTACACACGCTCAGTCTTGGCTAGTACTTGAGTAGGATGGGAGACAAATAATCCAGAATCCACTGAATCATCACGGAGGGATTTAGACTTGCACACAGGTTTGGGCATATTTTTGGCAGATGTAAGGTGTCACAGGTAGGAAGTAAAGATGTTAGATTTGAATACGTAACGGGAAGTCTGAAATTTGAAAGAACCCATTATGGGGAGGATTGAAGAGTCACAGTGGACTCATCATTCTCAACTTTCAAACAGTGTTCAAAAGTCATTAGGAAGATTAACTGAATGTGAGGTTATATAGCACCATGATGTGTGGAGTACAAGTCCAAGGACGTTCTTCTCAAGCTTTATAACACACTGGTGAGGCCTCATCTGGAGTGCTATGTGCAGTTTTGGTCTCCAGGCTACAAAAAGAATATAGCAACGCTAGAAATGGCCCAGAGAAGAGCAACTAGGCTGATTCCAGGGCTACAGGGGATGAGTAAGGAGGAACGACTGAAGGAGCTGAACCTTTTCAATTTAAGCAGACATTAAGAGGTGACATGACTGAACTGTTCAAAATTATGAAAGTAATTAGCACAGTGGATCACAGCTCTTACTTACAATGAGCTCAAGAGGAACAATACGTTGGAAACTTATTAAGGGTTCTTTGCTCACATGGTATAAAATTTTTCTTCACACCGAGAACTTTAGACAAAAACTATAGAATAAGTTACCAACTAATTTGGTGGACAGTAGGATTTTAGGGACCTTCAAAGCTCAGCTTGATGTTATTTTAGAGGAATTAGGTGGACAGGATTGGCAAGCTTTTTGGGTTGAATGGCCTGTTCTCATTAAAAGTATTCTTATGTTCTAATGTTTTAGTTTTCATGACTAAGAATACATTCTTTCTTCTCATTACACACCAATTACTCAGCACCCTTTAATATTGCATGTATTCAGATTTGACCGATTTTCTGTAAATGTGTCTTTTAAATTAATACATTTAATAATTTAATACTTTGATCATTTCATTAGTAATAATCAGTCAGTAATTATTAAATTTTTAAACTTATATATTGTGTTGGTAATAATAAAAAGAAGAATCCTAAAATGCTGTTATACACAACATATACACAAATTAATGCAGTGTGCATAATTAATAAATTCTACTTAGTGACAAATTACACAGGCATTTGCAATGCAAATCAACTTCATAAACATTTTAAACAGCAACTGATAAAAATTCTTTTTACCTTATTGGCAAAAAAGGCATTTGAATATTTTAAGTTGGAAACAATGTAATTAGTTCAGTTGTCATATTTGAGTCGCATGAGTTTGTGTTCAGATAAAAACAATCAGAATTCATTTCTGTGTTGTCGTCCACTGTCTTTTGAAGAAAACACATCATTATGTTTAATTTGCCAGTTGTTATTCTTGGTAAAGAATACTCTCAGTACATTTCCCATCATGTGCCAGTGATATAAATTGTTGTCTTGTTAATTTTGCCTATAACCCCTGGATGATAGTTTAAGTCTTCTGCAGTATTTCTGACTGAATAAATCAGCCTTTGGTTAATGCTTTGCATAGACATTAAAAACTGCATATGTTAACCCGGGAAACATTTTACAAACCAATCTGTACTTTAGAAAAATTCAGACGAGAACAGGCCATTCAAGCTAACAAAGCCTGCCAGTCCAATCTACTTAAATTCCCTCACAAATATCAAGTCTAGCTTTGAAGGACACTAAAGTCCTTCTGTCTACCACAGTACTTGGTTTAAAGATTAAATAAAAATGGGGACTGGCCAAATTCCCTCATCTAGCTCATAAATCAATGTTTTTTCCATTTTAAACTATGGCTTTGATTGAGGTGCACATTCCATATACACGTAGCAATTGTGCATTTTAGTTTGAATTCATCGTTGCCTTCTCCACTTGATAAGCTTGTGTGTTATGTTCCCCATATCCTCCCCTGGTAATCATTGGACTGAAGTCCACAACTGTTGCATCAGAAGGGTCCTGCCAGCAGAAGGCTGAAGTGGACATACCACTCCAATGACCATCATCTTCATAAATGTCCTTAATGCTGAAGCACTCTGATCTATTAAGTTGATTTCACATTTTATTATTAGCCTGTGTGGAAGAAGCCCGAATCACAGACAGACACCAGGACACATTAGTCCAAAACGTTTATTCCTCCTTTGCTTCTCACAGCACACACAGTGCACAAATCACCACCAAAACTCAGCCCTTATACTTTTCTCTCTATTTCTTCTCTTTTCCTTTGCCGCCTCCACTCCACTCCCGCAAGCTTTGTCCTCTGCCTCCCAACTCCGGCTCCTTGAATGGAGTGAGGCAGCCCCTTTTATGTTGCACTCAGATGTCCTACACACCAGATGTTCCTAGTGTAGAGGGAGTGCTGCATGGGCACCCAGAATCACTCCAGGTGCATTCTGTTCCTCTTCCAGCAGCACTTCTTGGCATGGTGGAAGTGCTGCAGTCCATGGCTCCGGAATGATCCGGGTGCCCCCGGCGGTGGCCATGAGCCCCAACAGGGTTGAGCTTCCAAGCTCCATTTCCGTCTCCGATGCAGTCCAGGGGGGCTGCCCTCTTGCGTCCCGGGGAAGATAACGCCTCTCTCCCGGTTCATCCGTTCTGCAGGCATCACGGCCAGGCAAGGGTCCCAGCCGTCCACCACACTTGCTAAATTTTAATTATCTATTACAAGAAGACTTCAAATCTGTCATCAAATGAGTAGATGTAGACATAGATCATTGCTGCTCTACTAACAGCCAACAGTTTGCTGACTTCATTCTTGCTTGTGGTCTATTAAGCCAAATAAAAGCATGCATCAATGTGGTGTTTAACAAAATTACAGTTATAAACCATTGACGTTTTTTTCTACAGAACTCTTCCATTTATAAACACCTTTTGTACATCTTTGTACATTGTAAGTCTTAATCTTCCAGGCTCTGTACATAGAACTTCACTAATATCACTGATTCTACGCTTTTTAATTTTTCCACTGTTTACTGTAATATAAACTGTAACAGCCACATTTGAACTTTAAAATGTTTTAAATTATGGAAGTTACTATGTTTTCCACAGTAGAAACTTGGTCTTTTTATCTCGACGCCTTGGGTTAAAAACTTACATAGACCCAGGGGACCTTAAAAATCTTTTAGAAATGACAGCAATAGAACTTAGCAGAGCATGAGGTTCAAGCCTTTTAAGAGAATGCCACATGGGTATACATCTCAAAGCCTACTTCATTTGCTACTAATCTGACAGATTTGTCAGTCTTTGATCAAATAAGGAACCCAGTTGCATAATCATGAATTTTAAATTATTCTTCTCTTTGCCCATGCCTGTGAAGTAGAAGCTGAAAATGGACCCTGTGAATGTAAGGAAACATAGCAGCACTCGACTCCTAAGAAAGTATTTTAGTAGTTTTACTTTATTTTTTTGCACAGAAATAATGCAATGGTTTAAACTAAGCAAAAATATTGAAGCAGTACATTGCATTTGATCCCAAATGTGCAGGAATTTCCAGCAGGTGTTGAAGATGACATGTAAAGAGCTACAGTAGGAAAACAAAAGCAAACTACTGCATCTTCAATAATAGCTAACATATTAACTGGTGGGCAGAAGAGGGGAATAAAGAATTTAATGCCATTATCTATTATATTTATCTTTTTGTTATGCATGGTATAAAAATGAGCAGAATAAAAACTGACTGCTTTGCCAAAAGGAAAAATGCTAGTATGTGATTTTTCAAGCAAACAATATGTGGCCTATCTGTTTACTGCAGCTTCTTTTTGAAACATTGAATGATGGTAAAGCATGTTTTTGGTTCCGATCTCTTGTTAGGATTGTTTACATGTAAAGGGTGTCACACACATGCGCATGGGAGGCAGCTCGAAGGACCAAAAGAAGGTAATTCCACACCAAGCCTCTTTTTTATCTCTGCAGACCAGACACAGGAAATTCTTCCTGATTCCGATGATGTCATTTTAAGTTCCAGCCACTTCCTGTTCCGGCTACCGATGACATCACTTCCAGTTCCAGCTCCGACGACATCACTTTCGGTTCTGGACTCGATGACTTTACTTCCCCTGACTGACCTTACAAACCTGCCATCTACCCTCTCTGTTAATCAGTTCTGTCTTAGACTCAATTCTGAACACAACTCTTGCTTTATATTTGCCTTTTGCAGCCAGGACTTAAGTATAGGGGTGCCTGCCTCAAACCTATTTTTCTTGTGTCAAGGCTGTTCCAGTCTCACAAGGGCTATAAAAAAGTATTCACTCCCTTGGAAGTTTCCCCATTTTATTGTTATACAACATTGAATCACAGAGGATTTCATTTGTCTTTTTTGACACTGATTTTAAAATTCTGCTGTTAACATTTGAGGGCATTCGTAACCCTTCATATCTGTCCGACCTTCTTCATGTTGCCATTCACTCCCGTAACCTTAGATCCTCTCCTCCATCCATCTGACCGTCCCTCTCACCCATCTAACCACCACCATGGTGAGCAGAGCATTCAGCCGTTCTGCTCCAAAGCTCTGGAACTCACTACCTACCGAGCTTAGAAATATCGAATCATTTTCAACTTTCAAATGTAAACTTAAAACCCATCTGTTTAAAATGGCTTTTTCTTTATGATTACAGTGGCTTTGTTTGGTTTTCATTTTTATATATTCTGATGTTTTAAGTTTTGTTTATAATGTATTTTTTTATTTATTTATTGTTTGTTCGGTGTCCTTGAGTACTGAGAAAGGCGCCTTGTATAAATAAAACGTATTATTATTATTATTATTATTACTGATCACCAGGAAAAGAATCCCTACTGCCATAGTGAAAACAAATGTCTGCAAAGTGATTTAAATTAATTACGAATATAGAATACAAAGTAATTGAAAAGTATTCGTGTCAGTATTTATTAGATGTACCTTTAGCAGCCTTGACAGCCCTGAGTCTGTGTGCTCAGGTCTCTTAATAGTTTTGCACATTTTTCCCCCCATTCTTCTTTGCAAAACTGCTCAAACTCAGTCTCAGGGTGTATGGGGATCGTGAGTGGACAGCCTTTTTCACGCCCAGGGACAAATTCTCAATTGATCAAGAAGCAGTCGACTTCAAGTATAAAGCAAAGCTGCACAGGAATGGCTTCTGTGGCAGTCAGCTGGGACCCATGCCCGGTTGGGACGCCGCTTTGACACTACAGCCAGGGGAGCAGCCATGGGATCCATGCTACTCGTATGTCCCCTGGAACACTTGGTGGCAGCCCCACTGGGCTGCATCGGGGCCACAGGCATGGGACTTTGGAGCTCATCCCTGTTGGGTTCCGTGGTCAATGGCAGGGGGAGCTGCAAGGCTTCCTGAGCCCGCGTGGGTGGTAACGCAGCCACACCCGGAAGTGCAGCCTAATTTAGGTTAATTGCCACCTGAAGCACTTCCACGTGGATTATAAAGGGAGCATGGGGCCACTACTCAGGGCGCCAGTCGGGAGGAGGAAGACAAAACTGCCTGCGAGGAGTGGAGGAAGAGTTTTGGTATTGGTGTTTTCATTTTGGGTTTGTGGAAGACGTGCCCCACAGGTGAAGAATAATAAATTTGTCTTTTGTTTTACACGTGTCTCCGTTGTAAGTCTGTGTCGGGTTAGGTGCCTATATAGCACCTTTCACACTTCAAAACAACAATGTAAATGTCCAGGAGTGATCAAATCAGAATCCAGATCTCAATCCAGTTGAGAACTGGTGTTTATGGTTGAGTGGGCAAGACGGAAGCCACTCATGAGTAAAAGGTGTATGACAGTATTTAAAGGACTCTAAGAGCCTGAGAAATAGACTTAATCTGTACTCTATGGGCAAAACTCCAAACAGTATGTCTGACAAAGACCATGCATTTCTTGTCACCTGTCTAATACCATTGCTATGATGCAGCATGGTGGTGGCAGAATCATGCCGTGGGAGGGGCTTCTCAGCAAAAGAGACAGTGAAGCAGGTCAGAATTGAGGGAAGGATGAGTGCAGCCAAATACAGAGGGGTCCTTGGAGAAAACCTGCTTCTGAGTGCGTGCAACCTCAGACTGTGGCAACAGGGTCACCTTTTAGAATGACAATGACCTTAAACCTACAGCCAAGCCAATGCTGGAGTGGATGTGGAACATATCCCTGGCTGTCCTTGAGTAACTCAGCCAAAGCCAAGACTTAAATTTCACAGAACCTCTCTGGAGAGACCTGAAGATGGCAGTTCACAGACACTTCCCATTCAATTTAATGGAGTTAGAAAAGACCTGCCAGGAAGAATGGGATAAACTGCCCAGGTGTGCAAAGCTTGTAGATACTTACTCAAGAAAACTCGAAGGTATAATTGCTGCCAAAGAGGCTTCTACAAAGTAGAGTATAAAGTATGGATAAGAGATTTCATTTTTGAATTTTTAATAAATTTGCAAACTTTTCTGAAACTATGTTTAAACTTTGTCATGATAGGTTATTCAGGGTGAACTGATTGGCAAATGGAATTATTTAAAATTACATCTGCAACACAATGATTTGCGTAGAAAGTGAAGAGGTCTGAATACTTTTTGAATCCTCTGCAAGCACTGGCTTCATCCTGAACTGGAAAAGCAGGTTTGAGAATTAATTTTATTAACTATATTAAAGTTTTTAATAAAGCATGTGTCCTCTCCTGGTGTGTATCTTTACTTGAGCTTTTTTTTTCAGTCTTCCCTGTCCACATCTAAACACCTAAAGATAATTAAATTGTACCTGTCAGTCATGCATCTGAATGGGTAGCAACAGAAAGGCAATTTTATTATACAGAATGACTATGGACTTACACAATTTAACAGAATAATAGAGAAAACACATCCACAGTACCTAAAATTCAAAGTTTGATCTAAATTAAAAAGTTCAAAAGAGCTTAAATAGTATCTCCACTAGAAAGTAGGGATTATCTCTTATTTTTTCTGAATATCAATTAATTGTGGTCAGACAGCCATGCTTTCCTTCAGTGGAGCATGTTGGTCTAATTCCACCAGCTACAATTCTTATTAATCTAATCTGTTAAATGTTCTGCAGTTTTGTGTAAGCTGCGTAATTAAAGTCCAGTAAACCCGGCAGTGTGGAGGAGACTGGATTTTAAGACATACTGTAGAATAATGTATTTCTGAAGCAATTTAGAATAAAATGTGCCCCAAAATTATAATATACTAGCAGGAGTAGCCGGCGTTGCCCGGGAATCTATAACTGGTGAATTTCCCAAATGAAAGAAACAGAACATAGAAATAGAACAAACAGTTTTCTGATTCACATTTTATTGAATGTTCCTACACTTTGGATTGTGTCTGCTGTGGTGTTTGAGACGCCCTTGAAATAGACTTTTCTCTGGTATCTGAAGTGGATCGTGGAACTGTACGTCTTTTTTTCGGTGGCATGGGTATATTTACATAAAGCAGAATTATAATGTGTTACATGGTATTACGTACAGAATACGCACCACAGTGAGATGAATTTACTTTATTTACACTACGTCAGAAAGCGAACAAATCATAGACATATATAGATAGACGCCGCATTAACTGTGTTGCCCAGTCGACACGATACGTCAGCGTGTCCGCCCTATTGCGAGTGGTAAAAGTGCCATTTAAACTAATACACGTAGACGTGGAAACTGGGTTTTCTGATGAAAAAACAATAACGTTTAAAACAGTATCGTTTACATACAACAGATTTTGGCGAATCGTTTAAATGTAATTATTTATATCCATTTATACACTAATAAAGGCAATTATAAATGTTACTAATAATAATAATAATTATTATTATTAAAGAATTCCTCCCATATAAGTAACACTTCGCGGACTGCCTTCTTCTATCTCTGAAACATTTCTAGACTTCGTCCTGTTCTTACGCAACACAGTACTGAAGTATTGATTAATGCCCGAGTCACCTCACGTATAGATCACTGTTACTCCATCCCACAAAAACTTATCCATCGCTTGCAGCTTCTTCAAAATTCTGCCACCATAACCTGATGTTCTAAATCTACTGAACATATTACACCGATTCTCTCTCTGCTTCCGTGGCTCCCTGTTAACTACAGAATACAATACAAGATACCACTCTTAACATTTAAAGCTCTCCAGTATTGAGTCGAGGTATTGACGTGTACACCATACATACAGGGTATTGACGCGAACACCATACATCGTCATACATACGGGGTATTGACACAAACACCATACATACGGATACTATCAAATTATATATAAGGATATACCTGGCCATGGCTACCACCACGGGGTGCCGGGACCGTTTCTAAACCTTGGACTGCAGCACTTCCGCCACACCAGGAAGTGCTGCCAGAAGAGAACCCAGGAGCACCTGGAACACATCTGGGTGCAACATAAAAGAGGTCGCCATCACTCCATTCAGAGAGCTGGAGTCGGGAGGTAGATGACAGAGCTTGCAGGAGAGGAGTGGAGGCGGCAGGAGGAGAGAAGAAAAAGAGAAAGAAAGGAAAACGACTGTGCATTTGTGGCTGATTGGTGCACTGTGTGTGGTGCTGTAAAGCCAAGACAAGTCAAGTTAAGTGGGGGAGCATGTAGCCTACTGTTACAGTGTGTTGCTGCACCCACTACACAACAAAACAACTTGGAATCCTGGTTGGCAACCCCCCAGGCAGATAAATGGTGTAGTCCCACCCTCCCGAAATGATCCTCTATCTGCCGCAGCCAGGTGTTACATGGGCGACCCCTTGGCCTGGTCCAGCCACTCAGGTCCCCAACAATGAGGATCTTACGAGCCGGATCACCCTCTGGGAAACGCGCCACATGGCAGTAGTGCCATAACTGATGCTCTCTCACAATGCAGGTAATGTGCCTCATTTGGGACTCCATGAGCAACCACTCATTCGACACAAAGTCAAACCAACAGTACCCAAGGATTTTCCGGAGAGACACAGTATCAAAGGAGTCCAGTCTTCGTCTCAGGTCACTGGATAACGTCCATATCTCACAACATATAGCAAGAAAGGAAGCACTGGGACTCGAAAGACTTGGACCTTCGTCCTTTTGCATAGATATTGCATAGATATTGCATAGATATTGGGAGTGCCACACAGCCCTTGCCAGCAACCTCATGACCCCCCATTCTCTTCCAATCCGTCTAATGACTTCATAGGTAGATTTACCAGAGACATGAATGTCACTGCCAAGGTAAGTAAACCTCTCAACAAGGTTGACACTCTCTTTGCAGACAGACACACTGCTGATGGCTGTGCCCAAGAGGTCATTAAAGGCCTGGATCTTGGTTTTTATCCAGGACACTCGCAAGCCCAGACACTCAGGCTCCTTGCTCAATCTCTTGAGCACCCCGATCAGAGCCTCCATTGACTCTGCGAAGATCACAGCATCGTCACCAACGTCAAGATCTGTGAATCTTTCTTTGCCAACAGATGCCCCACAGCTGCTGGACCCCACGACCTTGCCCAACACCCGGTCCATATGAGCATTGAACAGACCAGGAGCAAGAACACAAGAACCCCAGAATCAACTGGGAAAAACGCAGAGGTTCTGCTTTCACTCTTCGCAGCACTCACAGTACCAGTGTATAGGCCGGCCATGATATCCAGCAACCTCAAGGGGAGATCCTCACAGGTGGCGCAGTGGTAGTGCTGCTGCTTTGCAGTAAGGAGACTGTGGAAGATTGTGGGTTCGCTTCCCGGTTCCTCCCTGTGTGGATAGCGCTTTGAGTACTGAGAAAAGCGCTATATAAATGTAATGAATTATTATTATTATTATCCCGCGAACCCTCAGGATGTCCCACAGGGCAACCTGATCAAATGAGTTGAACGCTTTATGAAAATCGACAAAGGCTGCAAAGAAACTCTGCCAATATTTGTGTTTGCGCTCCATGAGAACCCTCAGTGCCAGGATGCGGTCAATGGTAGACTTCTTAGGCGTAAAACCAGACTGTTCCGGTCGCTGGTAGGTGAGCAAGTGATCACAGATCCTATTGAGGACGACCATAGTAAGGACCTTACCTGGCACCGACAGCAGTGTTATCCCCCTGTAGTTGCTGCAATCCAGGCGATCACCTTTCCCTTTCCAGAATAGGGATGACAAGTCCTGTTTTCCAGTCAGTTGGGATTATGCCAGTCTCCCAAATGGAAGTAAAGATTGCTTGCAATGCCAGGAGGACAGCCTTACCAACAGCCTGAAGAAGTTCACCCTGGATACCACAGATCCCTGCAGCCTTCCCTACCCTCAGCTGGTTCATCACCTGTGCAATCTCAGTGAGATTGGGTGGTTCACAGCTAATTGGAGGATCAGCTTCAAGGACCGTGGACCCAGAGATATCCAATGTCCTAGCCGGAGGATCAGCTTTGAACAACTGCTCAAAGTAGCCAGCCCAGTGGGTCACAACTGCAGTGTCATCCGTAAGGACCGTTCTATCAGCCACCCTGAAAGAGAATAAATCGTGTGTTTTTGGGACTTATGTCTTGGTGTCTGCCTGTGTCCGGACTGATCTTCCATATTATATATATATATATATATATATATATATATATATATATATATCCTATTATTTGTTAATATGGCAGCTCAATTAATACAATTAAGTGGAAAATGGAACTGTAATTATGCAATATACAGGATCAGCCAAGAAAGCTTTCAGTAACATACAATACTCCATAATACAAAGCACAGCAGGTGTACAAAGCTTGTAGGAACTTACCCAAGAAGACTAGAAGCTGTAATTGTTGCCAAAGGAACTTCCACAGTACAATGTACTGAATTAAGGGTTAGAATGTTTATATGATTGACAGATTCCAGTTTTTGATTGGACTAAAATCTATACTGGTGTAGGTAGCCTACTATTCTTGTATGTTTTTGTACATTTTTGAATAGGAGCCTATTCATCAAGTTTTTTTTAGACACAGTGTAAATCCATCTTGGAAAGAATTTGTTCATTGTGTATTTTTTCACCCTCCAGTACATACAGTTTATTAGCCTAAGATACTGGAAAGTTAATACACACTTTTATTTTAGTCGTCTAGATTATTGTAATGCACTTGCACCAGGATTATCTTAATAAAATATAACTCAGTGGAAATTATTCCAAAACACAGCAGCATGAATCTCTACTAAAAACAAACTCTGAGCACGTTACACCAGGCTTAGCATCTTTACACTGGCTACCTGTGTCATTTAGGACTGATTTTAAGATACTCTTAATTGTATGTAAGTCTAAATACTCAAACACCATCTTGTATTTTGGGGTGTGTATCATTATTTGAATCTTGTTTGCTCAGAGAAGCACAAAATAATTGGCAAGGTGATATTTTGTTTTTATGCCTCAAAAATCTGAGAGACTTTATTTCCATGACAGATATGCCAAGTCAGCACAGCTGTACACTTAAAAAAACTACTAAAAACCCACCTGCTTAATTTGGCTTTTTCTTGATCTTACTTTTTATGTTACAGCCAGAATTTTTTCCCTGGCTTATGTCTATTTTCATTTTTATTGTTTTCATGTTTTTACATAATTTCTGTTAATATTGTTATGTATGTTTATTATTTTTGCATTACACATTTAAGTGAATATATTTTCTTTCTGTTTGTGGAAAAAGAGGTGGGGCCTCCCTGAAATCACTTCTGCTGGGACCACCCTCAGCATTTATGTGAGAGAAATGGTCTTATATGGTTGCTGTACACACAAAGCCAGAGGTTTAAAATTACTCTCCTCCTTGTAGGGCATATTGATACTTTTTTTTTTTTTTTACATGTATTGCATTTTAAACTAAAGCCAGCATTCCATTTTTGGGCTGGTGTAGGCCGAAACCTGCAGGTAGTAGTTTGGTGCTGGCTGCCTGAGGTTAGGCCACATCAGAGCAGGCTTGTGAGGCAGATGGCCTGGTTATTTTGGGCTTTTAACAGGCCTCACATCTTTATATCTTCAAAGAACAACATTAATAGCATCATTAGCAATTCCTCATAGTAGGGGAGGTATGGATTAGCTCTTACCATAAAATACAGTTTTATTTGCCTAATTTGTTTTTATTTTATAGGCAGCTAACTGATCATCAATGTTTTGTGATTTCTTTCTTTCTAGTACTCAGTGGTAGCATTGTGTGTTACTGCTGCCTGGCCAAAGTGCACTACAGCCACCTGTGATAGCGAGATGATGAGTGGAGCTCCATAAGATTATCCATGTACTGGTGACACAATGATGGACCACAGAATGCCCAGGGTGGTCTTTTGGCCTTGGGGCCCTTAGAGGTTTATTTTTTTCTAGCATCCAGCTGCCAGGAGTTTCTGTTTTTCTGTCTTCTATGGCCATCTTATCATAGCATGTGTTATTATTCTGCAGATTTTTGCATTCCTGCTATTTTATACAACCTTTTATGAATAATGAAACCTTAAATTTTTCACTTTTTTTGTTATTGTTGAAACTCTGTTTAACTATTACTATTCCAAAGCACGTTGAGCTACTTTCATATATTCAGGTGTGCTGTATAAATAAATGGTGACCCCCAGTGAGGTAGTGACATGTACAGTATGAGAGAACTAACATTTATAAAAGCAGGAAATAATTTTATCATTCCATCGCCATGTCACTCTGTAAAGCTGTGGTCCCCAGCTCCAGTCCTGGAGGGCCACAGTGGCAACCCTAATTCCAAGCATTTTATTCATTGGTGACCTGTTTTTAATCCGAGTTAATTACTTTGAATGAAGTTTATTTGACGTGCTCTTGAAGATTCGGACACGTTAACTGTTTCTTTTTCCTTAAGTAGCAGCCAAACAGTAATGAGATAAAAAATGAGCCAAAACATGACCAGTAAACTGTGTCCATCATATAATATCTGAAAATAAAGAAAGAAGAAGGTCTCAGGAATGTTGATCTGCTCAGGTCCTGTAGAAGTATATAAGTTTAATATGTCACTGTGTTCTGTACAAAAAATATTTTACAAATCTACTCACATGTACAGCTAAAACAAGGCCAGATTTAAAACACAGGGGCTTATCATTTAGAAGTTCTAGGCAAGCATCTTAAGACAAGAAAAGGACAAATTGGGCATTGTACTATTTCTGTATGTTAGAGTCAGCATGACATTGGATCTTCTTTTCCTTCTTTGGAATGGCATCATTTACCTAAGTGGGAGCCTGTACATGCAGAAAGAGTATAAAGCCTTGGAACATTGCCCGGCACACCTTTGAAGCCGACAGATGGATGGGAGATATAGTCATCCAATCTGGAAAATCCTTCCATCGTAGCAACGAAAATGGCAGACTCTACACATCGGGCCCCCACAACCCGAAAGGTCTTGTCATTGCTTCCTTGTCTGTTATACCACGTAAACTGTCATTAAAGAAACCTAAGTTATTTCTCCTATGTGATTTCTTACCGTCGTATCATTAAGGGAGGGGTATCGCCTTTTTATATTATAACTTTATAGTTTTGGATTATGTAACATGCCGCAATTAAAAAAGAACCCTACTGGATTCAGGTCCCCAAAACATTTTAACAGCACTCTTAGAAAAGAGAAAATCATCAATTTCAGAAATGTCTGCTATTGCACAATGAGAGCAGCAACAAATCATGGAATTAAAGAATGGGTTTAATTAACAACAAGAATCAGAGCCTAATTAATTGGAGTGAAATTGGTTGGAGTTTGAGGCCCTGACTTAGTTGGTCTTCTGTTGGCCCACTCACTTCACATTTCATTTCTGTTTTGGTGCCATTTAAGGAAAGAAATGAATCAATTCAGAGGAAAGATGAAGAAATTCAGGGGAACAAATCTTTAAAAAAACAACAGGTCAATTAAAAGAAAAAGAAAAGGACTTAATTAGCAGCAAAAACTGGTCACCAATTAAGAAAAGGGATAGAATGAAAACCTGCAGCCACTGTGGCCCTCCAGGACTGGAGTTGAAGACCACTGCTGTAAAGTGTAACATTTGATTAATTTATCTACACTCACCTAAAGGATTATTAGGAACACCTGTTCAATTTCTCATTAATGCAATTATCTAATCAACCAATCACATGGCAGTTGCTTCAATGCATTTAGGGGTGTGGTCCTGGTCAAGACAATCTCCTGAACTCCAAACTGAATGTCAGAATGGGAAAGAAAGGTGATTTAAGCAATTTTGAGCGTGGCATGGTTGTTGGTGCCAGATGGGCCGGTCTGAGTATTTCACAATCTGCTCAGTTACTGGGATTTTCACGCACAATCATTTCTAGGGTTTACAAAGAATGGTGTGAAAAGGGAAAAACATCCAGTATGCGGCAGTCCTGTAGGCGAAAATGCCTTGTTGATGCTAGAGGTCAGTTGAGAATGGGCCGACTGATTCAAGCTGATAGAAGAGCAACTTTGACTGAAATAACCACTCGTTACAACCGAGGTATGCAGCAAAGCATTTGTGAAGCCACAACACGCACAACCTTGAGGCGGACGGGCTACAACAGCAGAAGACCCCACCGGGTACCACTCATCTCCAATACAAATAAGAAAAAGAGGCTACAATTTGCACGAGCTCACCAAAATTGGACAGTTGAAGACTGGAAAAATGTTGCCTGGTCTGATGAGTCTCGATTTCTGTTGAGACATTCAAATGGTAGAGTCAGAATTTGGCGTAAACAGAATGAGAACATGGATCCATCATGCCTTGTTACCACTGTGCAGGCTGGTGGTGGTGGTGGTGTAATGGTGTGGGGGATGTTTTCTTGGCACACTTTAGGCCCCTTAGTGCCAATTGGGCATCGTTTAAATGCCACGGGCTACCTGAGCATTGTTTCTGACCATGTCCATCCCTTCATGACCACCATGTACCCATCCTCTGATGGCTACTTCCAGCAGGATAATGCACCATGTCACAAAGCTCGAATCATTTCAAATTGGTTTCTTGAACATGACAATGAGTTCACTGTACTAAAATGGCCCCCACAGTCACCAGATCTCAACCCAATAGAGCATCTTTGGGATGTGGTGGAACGGGAGCTTCGTGCCCTGTATGTGCATCCCACAAATCTCCATCAACTGCAAGATGCTATCCTATCAATATGGGCCAACATTTCTAAAGAATGCTTTCAGCACCTTGTTGAATCAATGCCACGTAGAATTAAGGCAGTTCTGAAGGCGAAAGGGGGTCAAACACCGTATTAGTATGGTGTTCCTAATAATCCTTTAGGTGAGTGTATATTAATCTACTCTCTCTATATATAAAATCCTAAGCCTAAAAGTCCAACGATTTTGTGCAACAATCTTATGTGATGTTTTTATGTCACTTTTTTGTCACACTTTAAATCGGGCTTATTTTAAAACCTATATACAGTATATATGCTTGGTATCATCCATCCATCCATCATCCAACCCATTATATCCTAACTACAGGGTCACAGGGGTCTGCTGGAGCCAATCCCAGCCAACACAGGGCGCAAGGCAGGAAACAAACCCTGGGCAGGGCGCCAGCCCACTGCAGGGCGCGCGCATACACACCCACACACCAAGCACACACTAGGGACAATTTAGAATTGCCAATGCACCTAACCTGCATGTCTTTGGACTGTGGGAGGAAACTGGAGCACCCGGAGAAAACCCATGCAGACACGGGGAGAACATGCAAACTCCACACAGGGAGGACCCGGGAAGCGAACCCGGGTCGCTTGGTATCATTCTTTTCAGAATTACCAAACTTTAATGTGAAGTTATTAGATTTTCAGATTCTTATTCTGTTTTTAAATTATAAACTAAAAAATATCAAAAACTCAC
Organism: Polypterus bichir lapradei; assembly: GCA_026402145.1. Taxonomy (NCBI): domain Eukaryota; kingdom Metazoa; phylum Chordata; class Cladistia; order Polypteriformes; family Polypteridae; genus Polypterus; species Polypterus bichir. The sequence continues at coordinate 3,913,248 of JANRMT010062825.1, read as the reverse complement.
GTCCTGTGAGATGAGACTTAAGTAAGAGTGTCAAGAGATTTAACCAGGCCCGGGACCGGAAATAAAAGACAAAGAGTAGCACAGCTGGTGTACAGGCTTTTAAATGTTTGAAGTGCCGTGCGAGATGCAGATCACATGGCACCGCAGCAGCAGCATGCCAGCAGCTGATCGAGCAAAGAGGAAGTAAAAAAAAACTATTTGTTTCCCATTGTATCACCGTTTAAGAGGGGGTTTCAGAGGAACAATCACGTCTCCTTGGGGTGCGTTCAGCCAAAACTGGGGCTTGGGTGCCAAAGGCACCAATGGGGCTTGCCCCCCTAGTTACCTATAAATTAACTATTTTTGTGCAATCCAAAGTTTTTCAGTTTTGTATCTTTGCATCTTCCTCTACAAACACAGTAATACATTAATGGAGTGTTTCTCATGTATTGCTGAAATTTCTGTTATTCTGTCTTTGTGGGTTCCCCACCGGGGGGGGGGGGGGGGAATTTAATGTAATAGTAGAGTGAGGGGATCCCCTTGGGGAATTATGTGCAGTCATTAGACCTGCGTTGAGGTGAAAGTGATCGCCGGAGTGGCCCATGAATTTGTATTGTTCATTAGGACAACTTGTGACCCACTGGCAGCAGCCTGTGACCCAAAATGGGTCACAGCACAGTGGTTGAGGCAACACTACATTAGTGGCTTTAGTTTACTAACAGACCTAAGCAATAAATTTATTGAATTTACTTCCAGCTTTATCTGTTAAAATTAAATACATTTTCAAAAAGTGCTTTAGAATATTGTATTTCCTCAGGTGAGCTTTGTCCTTGAGATTTATCAGAGTAAAACAGACAGATTAGTTAAACTTGTTAAAGAAATCATCAAGTGCAATCTTTATTTAACCCTTTGGAATTTAAAGCTGATCAGATTTCTGTAAGCCCTGTGCTATAATTCCGAAAACATCAAGCCCTCAGAGCGCTACAGTAGATGCTCACATTGTATAACTGGGCGACACCATACACTCAATAACACAGGACATCGCATGAGCATCCTAAGAGACAGCAAGAAGAGATTAGATGAGTAATTTGTGAGAATAAATTGGAGGAAAAAAGTCTTGTTACAGATGATCTACTGCATTGAGCAGTGGAAACAAAACTCGAGGTCAGCTGCTGAGCACCTCAGAAGCCTCTGTCTATAATGTGATTACAACATAAAAAAACAGAGAAAGAATCTAAGCTACTAGAATCAGATTCGAGTCAGAAGAAAACTAAGCTGGCCATGCGTGGCTGCAGGGTTTGTCTGCTCCTTAGAAGCACCATTATTTTAATTGAAAAGGCACATTCTCTGCAAGAGAGCACCCTCATTACCTATGTCGTTACACTTTGTAACACTGTCACTGCTCTAACAATATCTTTGCCTTGAGAAATGCCCAGCAGAACGTTCCAGATGTGATATTTTCATTGTGTTTTGGATTAAGGATGCAAATACAAAGGACTGTAACTCTTAACTCTCAAAATCCATTTGTAACAAAGAGGCAAAAAGTAGGTGCTGACTTTAATATATTCACCTGAATATATAACTATTACATGGCAAATTATGCACATTACCTATAAAAAGCATTCACAACCCCTTGGAAGTTTTCATATTTTTTTGTTACACATCATTGAATCACAGTGGATGGGAGTTTTTTGACAGTGATCAAAAGAGAAAGACTCTTTAATGTCAAAGTGATAACATATCTTTACAAAGTGGTCTTTTTTTTGTAAATACAGGGTGGGCCATTTATATGGATACACCTTAATAAAATGGGAATGGTTGGTGATATTAACTTCCTGTTTGTGGCACATTAGTATATGTGAGGGGGAAAACTTTTCAAGATGGGTGGTGACCATGGTGGCCATTTTGAAGTCGGCCATTTTGGATCCAACTTTTGTTTTTTCAATAGGAAGAGTGTAATGTGACACATCAAACTTATTGGGAATTTCACAAGAAAAACAATGGTGTGCTTGGTTTTAACGTAACTTTATTCTTTCATGAGTTATTTACAAGTTTCTGACCACTTATAAAATGTGTTCAATGTGCTGCCCATTGTGTTTGTGTTAACAAACAAAACCACAGCTATTGGTCTGACACTAACCCACATTGGATAGATCCCTCCAAGACTGTTGGAACAAAAAAATTGATGGTATGGTGTGGTATATGGGGTACAAAGATAGTGGGGCCATTCTTCATCAATGGAAACCTCAAGGCCACTGGATATGCGAAATTGATATATGATGATGTGTTTCCCTCTTTACGCACTGAAGCTGGCACGTTCCCTGAGTTTTTCCAGCAAGATGGTGCACCACCACATTATGGGTGTCAGGTCCGAGCATTCCTAGATGAACAGTTTCCTGGAAAGTGGATTGGTCATCGTGGGCCAGTTGAATGGCCCCCAAGGTCTCCCGATCTGACCCCCTTAGACTTTTATCTTTGGGGTCATCTGAAGGCAATTGTCTATGCTGTGAAGATACGAGATGTGCAGCACCTGAGACTACGGATACTGGAAGCCTGTGCTAGCATTTCTCCTGCGGTGTTGCTATCAGTGTGTGAAGAGTGGGAGAAGAGGGTTGCATTGACAATCCAACACAATGGGCAGCACATTGAACACATTTTATAAGTGGTCAGAAACTTGTAAATAACTCATGAAAGAATAAAGTTACATTAAAACCAAGCATACCATTGTTTTTCTTGTGAAATTCCCAATAAGTTTGATGTGTCACATGACCCTCTTCCTATTGAAAAAACAAAAGTTGGATCCAAAATGGCCGACTTCAGAATGGCCACCATGGTCAGCACCCATCTTGAAAAGTTTTCCCCCTCACATATACTAATGTGCCACAAACAGGAAGTTAATATAACCAACCATTCCCATTTTATTAAGGTGTACCCATATAAATGGCCCACCCTGTATAAAACACAGAATAAATGATCACACAGGTATTCACCACCTTTATTATGACACACCAAAATCCTCACTGGTGCAGCCAATTGCTTACTGAGGTCACCAAATTCATTCATGGAGATCACCTGCCTGGGGTTTCAGTTTACTGAAGTGTAAATACACTTGAACATGGAAGGTCCAGCTTATGGAAAAGTGTAAGGGTCCAGCAGCAGTCAGGACAGGTTTAGGCCTCGGATGGATCCGAGCACTTCAGACACTATGAGGTCCATAAATTGATGCCCCCTTCTGGAGCCACTCCCCTGTTTCTCTGGTGAACTGACCATGTGAAACTGACACCTATATTATACGCTCCTCATTACGACTTCAATTCCCTTTAGTTCCTGCATTTAGTTCAGCATTTATTAATTTTCTAAACTATCGAGGTCTCCCAGTACTGCATTCAAAGCAGTTGTTTTGGTGTCAAATATTAGAAACAAATTGAACAAAAAAATCTTAACATTTTGTATTTTAAAGTATACATTTTATATTTGTGTTTGCCATGTCTCATTCTTAAGACTGCACTTTTTAATACGTTACTTATATGCTGCACTCAACAGAGTAGTGGCTCTAAACTGGTAATCAGAAGGTTGAGCCCATATAAAAATAGGAAATGCTAAGGAAGAAGACGAAGAAGAATAAATTATATGCTGCACTCTGTAATGATTAACACTATTGTTATAAACTTTGAATCGAATAAATCAGCATTTCTCAACCTTTAAGTATTTGCGAATCGAGTTTTCGTAACAGTTTTAATCGCGCCCCCCCTAACATTTTTTTGAAATGTAGATGCATATTTTATTATACCTACTTAAATTTTATCGACATTTATCTAACTCTATATTTATTGTTCTAGTATCAGAATGTAGTTTAAGTTAATTTGTTTTGGTTTCAACAGATTTTTTTTTCATATTTTTGATTCTTGTTTTCTTTTTTTTCACATCTTCGCGCCCGCCTTTTTGTTACTTCGTGCCCCCCTAGGTGGGCTCGCCCCACAGGTTGAGAACCACTGGAATAAACCATATAATTTGTGTAAACAGTCAAAATATACAATACTACGCACCGGACGTTTATGAGTTCTTTAGAGTACTCTATTTGTGGTCCTCTCTGTGTTATATCATTACTACTGTATTATACTGGTGTACAGAATTGTAATATTTATATTAACGATGCATTAGTTGTGGCAGAGTTTATGCCCCAGACCAGAAGAATGACGCACTCGCCCTCAGAAGCATGAAGTGGTATAAAGTAGTCATTTGAGTCGCCCAGCTAAGACCAGCTTTGCGTACTCATTGCGGATCATTTGCAACCTCACAGCACATTACATTAGCATGACAGTTTATCCAGGTGAAGCTATTTTTTTTATTTATAATAAATATGTTTTATGCACACACGTTCGCTTTGCCACCATTACTATAATAGTACATTTAGCACAAAAGTGTACCGCTAACACTTTGCATGGAAAGTGGGTGGAGTCAAAAGAGACACAGCTGACAGGGGAGCCGCTATCTTACGGGCCTCAGAATGTTTCAGGTCGCGGAATCTGTCCGAGGTTTTGGAGCAGATTGATCGAACCGAAAAAAATATGTTGGTAATGGTTCACCCACTGTACTCACCCGACCTGGCACCATGTGACTTTTTTGTTTCCAAAAGTCAAAAGTACGTTGAAAGGGAAGTATTTTGAATCAACAGATGTCATGAAACAAGCAGTGGCGGCTGCCACGAAAGCGCTCAAAGAAGAAGACTTTAAACACTGCTTTGAGCCAGGGAACAAGCATCTCTAGTGGTGTGTGGATGCAGGTGGAGAGTATTTTTTTTTAAATAGCTCTCCAATGAGGTTGGTAGGATGGACAGATGGACTAATATTTTACATGTGTTTTTTTATTTTTGCAAGGGCCCTATGAAAACTCTAAAGAAGTTACATGTTACAATCGGATAAGATTGGAGAGACTGTGCAGACAACAATTGTGGCCTGGGTGCTTCACCATTTAAAAGAGTAAAAATGTCCATGACATCTTGGCCAGAGTTTGCCAGAAGGCAAATGGGAAACTCTAAAGTCAACTGGAAAAAGGTTCTATGGCCAAAACTGAGCTTTTCGGCCATTAGACTAAACGCCCTGTTACACAACACATTATCAAAAACACATCATCCCCATGGTGAAGCATGGTGGGGATGCTCCTCTGCAGCAAGAAAATAAACATTGCAAAATATAAGGAAATCCTGATGCAAACTTCAAGAAACCTGTGCCATGGGAGAAGATTTGCTTTCCATCTAAACAACGATCCCAGACATAAACCCAATGTTACCCAAAAATGACTCACAAGCAACAACATTAATGTCCCAGAGTGGCCAAGTGAGAGTTCAGAGCTTGACCAGTTGTGCAAAGAAAAATGGGTAAAACTGCAGATATGCAAAGCTGAGAAAAGATCTGAGCACACAGACTCCAGGCTGTCATGACTGCCAAAGGTGAACCTAATAAATAATGACTGGAAGGGGGACAATATTTATGTAACCAGTTATTTTGTGTTTTATATTTGTAACTATTTTAGACTATTTTGCAGAGAGCGTTTTTCATATTTTCTGTAGGACAGTGTGAAAAATACAAATTAAATTCCCAGTAATTCAATACTGTATAACAATAAAATGTGAAAAATTCCAAAGGTGTTAATGACCTTTATAGGTACTGTATACAATCGATGAGATAAAACTGCAGTGAGATTCATCTGTTGACTAAACACCTTCTTTTTTCACTGGTTCACCCTCTGGTGGCCACTTGTCTTTATAGTCGAACCCTGATTTTATGAGGTGCTGACGCATTGAGTATTACTGGCTGGTGTAGGAGCTTGAGGCACAGTAGAAATTAGACCACAAAAAAGAGACAAGAGGAAGGCGGCAATGAGCCAAGTGATTATGAAGCATTGGCTGAAGGGTAAGTAAAAGAAAAGTTACATTTAGAGTCTCCTGAATATTCCCTAGACCCTAAATAAGCAAAGTGTTTACATCTTTTACAACATTGAGTTTTTTTTTTTTTTTTAATTGCATTAATGTATTATTTATTACTTGTATGTTCACATTAGCATAACACCTTAAATATTCACAGGGAACTAGAAGCACTTTATAAAATCTTGGACTCACTATATGTGTGCCATCATTCACTTAATAGCATGTCAATGACAAGAAAGAGCTGTGAGCTGAAATACGTGGGATTGAAAATTACTTTTTCTTAACCATCAAATAAACAGGCTATTTTTATAATCAATCATAATTTTTTCTTATTGTATAGAGAACCTACTCAAAATGGTTTACCTGCTACCATAAACTCAATTTCAGTAAAAGGCTTATTATATTTAATGTGGCATGGCGGCCCAGAGTTTATAGTGCTGCCTCATAGCACTGTCTGTGTGGAGCTTGCACACTCTCACTCACCATGTCTGTGTGAGTTTTGCACTGATTTTCTCCCACATTCCATAAACTTCCCATTAGGTTAATAGATTACTCTAAATTGTCCTTATATGAGTGAGTGGGTCCTGTAAAGAGCTGGCACCTCATCCAGGGTTGCTTCCTGCATTGATCACAATGCTATTGGGATTAGGTGCAATCCTCTTAACCCTGACCTGAGTTAAATTAAGCTCAAAAATGGGTGGATGGATGAGATATATTTGAACAATATTACTTTTTTCATGTTGTTGATTTCTTTAAGGGCAGAATGTGTTTTGAGTTAGACATTTAACCATGGCCCTTTGAGTTTTGAATCAGAGCCTTACCATTAAACTACGCCAGCTTCTCAGGAGTCTGTCATGATTGTGTCAGATGGATGGAGCAGTTTGGGGTGGGGGGAAACAGATAGATAGATAGATAGATAGATAGATAGGGACTATATAATAGATAGATAGATAGAGCCCAGGCAAGTGATGAAAGGGTAATTAATTAAATGTACAAACAGTATGTTGTTATGAAATGGTGACAAACAGTTGAACAGGCCTCTACATAAAAACTTGATCGGTACTTCACTGGTCGATTGTGGTGCAGGTCGGCTCCGCACTCCCAGAAACCGTTTTGGGAGCTTCATGAACCCGCAACGCCTGATAACATAGCCAAGGGAGAAGCCGCGGCAAGTGAGAGCACAGATACAGACACAGTTAGCAATGGGTGGGTATAAAAAGTGCAGGTGTTTTTATTCCAAAGTGCCTCTGTTAAAATACAGTTGCAAAGTGTAACGGTTTTTCTCTTCAATAGATAACCCCATAATTAAATAAATACTTTCAATAAGTTCAATAAATAAGCAGCTCAGTGTCCATGGTGAAACAATAAACAGTTTAAAAATCGAAGGTAAAAAGAAAGTCAGTATTTCCTTGTAAAATCTGCTGCAACACCAAGTCCTACTGCCTATTGCAGACCTACCCCATTCTACATTTTTTTTCTCTCTCTCTCTCTCTATCACTCTCTCTTGAAGTTTCAGCCCAGCACATATTTCATCACTGTTTCCCAGCTCACCCCTCACAGGTCTCGCAGCCAGTGTAGACATCAGCAGCTGTGATCTCTTCCACTTCAGGTTTTCGCCATGGCTGCCTCCTTCAGGGCGACTGCCATGATGCTACAAATTGCCTCTCCAGTCTTCCTCTCACACAAAAAAATAATGGAGCCTTCTGTACCCCTAGGGAGATTTCCATCATTCCCCGCTTCTCCTCAGCTGTTCAGCATGGAACCCATCTGCACCAAGGATGTCGATTGTTCATTCATCTGTGGTGCTCTGATCTCCTGCCTCCTCTCCTCCCTACTGGCCGGCTGACTGGCTTCTTTTGAGACTTCCAAACTGCCTTCACCTTCTATTCGGTTTCTGTCCTCCTCCTTTCTTGTCTGATTCCCCCTTATATACCTCCGTGGACCATCAAATGCAAACCACTGAAAGCCAATGAAGCAAACAAGACAGACCACACCCTCACATGTAGGTGCACCCCATCCTGACTGCCCCACCAACTCTGAGCAGCTACGCAAGCATGCACACACACAGAGATTGATCCGACTATTTATTTATTTAAAAACCAATAACCAGCCGCTAAGCTGCAGACCCTCTATATCACATGGTCAGCATCAAAAGCAGGCCTCACCAAAGTCACCCTGGCCCCAAACAGTCTTCAAGCCCATCACAGGCCCAAAATGAGGCTAAGGCTTATAAAACTTCAAAACTACTTTAAATCTTCACAATACACAAAAATGCCCTTTAGGGAAGAGGATAATTATAAACCTCTGGCTTGAGAAGACAAGGGAAAAGGAAGAATCTCCTTGAATGAACGAGTTATTCATATAAACAAACTTGAAAAATGGCAAAGCAAAGAAAATTGCAAACATAAAGCAAAACGGTATGCCTTAAAATGCAGTCCATGGTGCTAAGGTGTCACCCATTGCATGGCTGCACTCGGGTCCTAACCTGGGGTCCTGAGTTGGTTTGTCCTGTGGTGGGTGCAGCAATGTGCTGTATATCAGTGCATGCTCCTAACACCACCACCACATTTAAAACAAGTCCAAATTCAAAAACCAAAAGAAAAGTCCATAATAACCAGTTAATCCAATGTAATAATGTAATAAGTAAAGCTTTCTATGCTGGCATTTTGGCTATTTTTTGATTATCAGAATCCTGCTTTTGAGGTTTTTATTTTGTTTAGACAAGTTCTTTTTCATTTTTGTGCTATTTGACCTTGTTTATGCAAAACATCTTCACAATGATGACACCCAGGAAGTGACCTTGTAATTAGGGCAGAGGGTTCAGTTTCCATCATCCCTCAGTGGATAAACATTGTCTTGAAATCTCTAGAGTGTTTAGCTTTGTTTCAGATTCTGCTTTTGGTTACAACTTTTCTTTTGTTTCTCTCTTTCAATTCTTGTTTCTTCCTCTTGTTTTTGGTTGCTTTTCATTTATGATTTCCTGGCTTTGACTCTCTTATCTGTCCTGACTACGATTAAATCTATGTTTATTAACTCCTGGTCTTTATCTGTCTCACAACAATTCGTACGTGTCACATAACAAAAACGTACGATGACAATCTTCATGCCACAGACCTCACTGAACCTCTGAGGGACCTACACCTCAGCCTGAAATATATGAGCTCAGGATGGCCCCTAAGCAGTGATGTCATCATGGGCGTGCCTCCTGGGGCTCCACCCATTGAAAACAAGGAACAAAAGTAAACAGAATCCACAGATGATACGTACATACATAGTAAACAGTAAGCATAACAATAGTAACAAAAGTACATAAAAACAAAAAGTAAATTAAAAATAATAATTCAAAAATAAAAGAAATAAAGAAAAAAGAGAAAAGCAAACATAAGTCAGGGAACTAATACTAGATGCAACATAACATAGGCATTACAGAAGAAGGTAACAATAAATATGCCAATATAAATAAAGAGTATCTCAACCTCAATGAGCCAGCCGGTTAAAAAGCAGAGGACTCTGTCTATCCAGTGTGGCTTGCGGCCCACTTTGCCACACCTTCAAGTAAAGTAAAGCATTCTTTCCTACCGTCCTCATCATCCAGATCTCTCTCTTCCTCCCTGACTGAGTATCTCTTACCAACACTCTGCTCCAATCTGTAATTAAACCGCATAACTTGCCTACTCCTGGGTGGGGACCCTTATCCACTTCTGGGGTCCCTTACAACACCCTGGGCCATTATTTTAGAACCACCCCTGGTGGCCTAAGGTATCCCTGCAATCCCAAATCCAATCCTAGATTACGAGAACCATAGGCTGAGACATTTGAGGCAGGGGTCCCTGTATAAGGTAGCACACCTCCTGCTGAAAATATGAGGAAACATCCTTTCATTAATTAATTTTTCTCACTAACCATCTACCATAATCGTCTGCTAGCGAGCTAGCAGGAAAGATTTGTGGAGATTTGTGGAAGGCATAGTCAAGATCAAAATTGGGGGTGCAAGAGGAGAAGCAGGCTGCACTTATAAGAGAAAAAAATCGAGGTCACAAAGTTCAAGTTCAAGTCAAAAAAACAAAAAGGACCTCAGAAGAAGAGTATTTTTTAAAAGCAAAATAAGGTTTTGAATCCGCAAACTCGGATACGAAAGTGACCTGAAGAGACCCTTTAAACCTGTCACGTTATACCCCTGACAACATGGGAGTTGACACACTGGTGAGAAGAGAAAAGTTAAGTGAGAGTGAGTAATTCAAGGTGGTGGCAAAAACGGTGTATGAAGATGGGCACTACTAGGTGGCAGTATGCCCTGTGTATGTATTAGATGTTTTGGACAGGTAACAGGTGGGGCACCACCATTAAAGAAAGAAAAATGCAAATGTTTAATGACATCTACAAACTCTGAGCATTACAGCATCAGTGAACCAATCAATCAATCAATCAATTATATGTCCATTCATTTCGAATTCAGGGTGCAATGCCTATTCTAGAATCATCAGGTGTAAGACAGACCAACCCTTGATATGGTGTCCTTATTAATCAATGCATAAAGACATATTTTATATAATAATTATGGGCTAGAGGAGATTTCCATATAGTATGAAAAATAGAAATGAAAAAGTTAAATACACAAATGGGGCACAGATGGATATTCGATGCATGAAGGACAGCTTCTGCAGCAGACCCTTAGGAACTTTCATTCAGCAGATTGAACTTTACTGTAAGGGCTGAAATTTTCTAATCAATGAATCTTAAGACTTGCAGTCCATGCACAAACATAACCTCCATAACCTCAAGTTTGCAGAAAATGGCAAAAAGCTTAAATATGGTAATTTGCCGATCTTTAGTCAGACAGATGTATCCTCTGCTACTGTCACGGCGGGTTTCACATTATTTTTTTTTCTTACTGTTTTTTGATGGACTTATGGACTCATATTATGTTTTGGAATGAAATAATTTCATATTTCTTATCATTTCTTTCATTAAAAATGTATTCAACATATTAACTGCTAAAGACAAGTTAACTCATAGTAATGATCTATAAATGGATGCCTCCTACAATTTGTCATGTAAACCATATGTAGCGAGATATACAAGCATATTCAGAGGATAGCAAGTGTGTGACATAAGAAAGAAAAATCAGCATGGTGTCACAGAACAGAAGATTTCACTTTCAATTATTTTTTTCGTAATAGCAATATTTTGGATAACATTTATTTTTCATAAAAATAATTTACATATGAAGAACCACCTGAATATCTCTCAGTGATTAACATCTCACCACTATGAAGTTCAAATGGAAATTGCAGCAGATCTAACATTGAAGACCCAGCAGCTGGCAAGCACAATGAATTTTCTGTTCCATGCGCCATTTACAAGGCAAATCAAATGGATTTTTTCTTTTTTTTTTGTTATTTTTTTTGCTCAATAAAAAATGCATTTAATTAGTACATTAAAATAGCACTGTGATTATTACCTTGCAATCAGAAACAAATTTCCCTACTTTGAGACAGTTCAATGTTTTAGCTGGATTATATTTGTCTTTTACAATGACATTTTGTTTATCATGGGCACCGCCATTTTCTGGAGAGACTGTTGCTGCAAGCTAGGGTGTCGACTCAGAAGTCCACAGTTAGTGACATCATTGATCTGTACATATTGTGGGACACAATCATAAAAACACTGTCAGGTGTTTTTGGGGTGTTTGGCCCACACAAGCATTTTAATAGACAAAAGGATAGGACCAATGGTCCGTTTGTACCCTTCACCATTCTGTTTGTCTATGGACTGGAAGGCCCGGGGCCACAAGTGCCATCACTGTTTGTCCTGAAAGTTGGTTTGTTAAGGATGGTGTAACGCTCCTATCCTTCCCTGAATGTTCTCTTTAGAAACCCGTCAACCACTCTAGTAGTATAAAGGTTCCAAGAAACACTTCCTATTTATCTGAGTTTGCAGAGAAAAACAAAAAAAAAAAACTGAGTATGTGTGCATTTTGTGAGAGTATTCTTGGTTAACGATTCTAGTACAACAAATTTTGACTATGATTCAGGGTTCTGTCTTTGGATTCTCCCTCCAACCCGACAAAGCATGAAGGTATCTGCAGGGAAGAATGGTAGAAACTCCCCAAGTCCAGGAGTGTGAAGCTTGTAACATCATACCTAAGACGACTCCAGGGTGTAATCGCTGTCTATGAAGTACAGAGTAAATGTCTGAATACCTGCATCAATTGAAAAATTGCATACATTTGCAAAAATTCCTAAATTCCTTATGTTTTTACTTTGTTATTCTGGGGTACTGAGTGTTGTTTGATGAGGAAAACAATGAATTTAAATGATTTCAGCATAAGGAAGCAACATAACAAACTGCATAAAGTGAAGGGGTCTGTATACTTTCTGCAGCCCACAACTGGAGTGCACAGGTGCAGCAAATGAAAAGATGGATGGATGTAACCAATCATATGTTTAATAAACCCCAGTGACCCTGAACCGGATCAGCAAGTTTGAGAATGTCATGTGTCATGCATGTTTACCTGGGCACCCCCTGACAAGATCAACAAAGGTAAGCAATAGTGAGCAGGGGGCACTGTCGCCAACCGGTATCCTCTTCTTTCTCCACAGCCCAGAGACAACAGCAACTGAGGGCGCACTCAACTGACCGTGACGTCGCAAGTCCTACCCCCTCCTGATTGCTCTGTTATAAAAAACAACAAGCTAGAAAGGTGGCAGTTTCATCCCGAACAGCAGTTGAGCATGGCACGACTGATCGAGTAAGCAACAACAGAGGAAGCACAGCAGGCTGACATGGTTTCAGCATCTTTTGAGCTCAACATTGCTCCTATTATTTTACATCTACTTGTTTTTTGCTGGACTTTCATTTTGATTAAATGGTGGTTAGGCCTACTGGGGTGGTATGCCAACATTCCCCTGCTCCTGACTTCATCATTGCTGCCAGTCACATGTGTTATGTTGTGATTAGTCTATTTCTTCAAACTCAACTGTACCTACAGATATCACAAATAAGCAAAATGAGCAAATACATATGCACCTTTAATAATCTGTCTGAAAAAGTTAAAATGGTAGCATTTAATGAGAGACTGTGTACTAAAAATGAATTTTAAATTACATGACCGACTCATTCCTGAACATCAGCAATGACTGTTTCTCCTTCTGCTAATCTGAGTCTCCGAATCTGAATTACATCTGCAGATGAAACACTTATTTAAATAGACTCTTTGTTAAATCTAATGTTTGTTTTTCATCATGCAATAATTTCAAATATTTGGCCTGTTGTGGAGAATCCTGGCATATTTGAATTCCTGATGAGCAGACATCAGCGTGCATGATAAAGTATTAATTAGTACCTGTCATTCACGCCAGTGTATGCTTGTCAGGAGTGACCTACTTTTAGCAAATAAGCAATCTGATCAAAACTGAACACAGTAAGCACAATCCTGCAATATCAAAATCAATACAGGCTGGCATTGATATTTCTGAGAATGTCACATCGTTCTCTTGTGTTTCCAAGAATGGTAAGATGTAAGGGAATTAAACGGAAGGTTAGGGCAAAATCTCAGGAGTACTGCTGACTGTCAGGTTGAATGCAATAGAAGCACTCTGCAACTCAGGAGGACTGAACTCCATTACTATAATACATGGAACGTCTAATAGAATTTAATCAACAGAGAAGCAAATTGTCTTAGGACAAAATAATCAAATCTACGTAAGCAAGACTGGGAGTTAGGAGAAGAATGCATCAGTGTGTATTTGGTATAGGAAAAAAAAGAAGGTGTGATTGTTAATAACACTTTGAAAATTCACTTCATTTTTGATATGAAATTAAGCAGGTGCCTTAGTACATAAATATTAATACATACTGTATATAAAAAGTCCATACTTCATAAGCACCTTTCTACAGGGAACTTCATGCGAAGTGCATTACAATCGTAAACTTGGCTGGTTAAGCAGCGGCTCGTGGTCAGTTCATTGGATGCTGCTGTTGAATTGGTAATCGTGTGACTCGAGTTCAGTGTTTTAGTCAGTAGGTAACACTGCCTGATTAAAAGAAGCGATAAAACATCTAAATGATCAAGTAAAATATAAAGAGCCTTGAATTGTATTGCATGCTGTAGTCTGTCAAGGGATAGAGCTTCTATTAGGGGCATTTGCTACAACCAGTTAATATGGCCGTATTTAATCGGTTTCTTGACAAAAACTACGGGAACTGTCTTGGGGGATGTTCATCACCCTCATTGAGCACACTTATTCACTGGCGTCAGTGCACCTGAGCACTTCCTCTCGCTGTTAGCCCAAAGAACAGGAATCTCAGACAAGGGTTTTCATCGATGTTTCAGATGTTTCTGTTTTTTACTGTGTTTGCTTTGTCATTGGATTCTGTTCCTGGATTAGTTTGCTTTAGAATTGCCTTTTGTTTTTTTCTTTTTCAAATTTTTAGCTTAAGAAAGATTTGTGTAGCCTTTTGATTACAAGCCAGAGTTGTTCCACAGTTCTCCTGTTTGTCAGACATTTTGAAACATTTATTTTTTAACTTTAAATCAATTTATTTTTTTTTGAGACCTAGCTCAGCCAAAGCCCACAGTTAGCAGTTGGAGTAAACTGGACTAGGTAAGCCTCTTCTGGGCTGGCTAGTAAATATCCTGCCAAGCTTTAGTAGCTTGTTTTGCAGGCTTATGTCCATTTCACAATGTTTGGGTTTTTGATTCATTTTATTGGCTTCTCTTTATCAATTTTCTTGATTTACTGCTTCTTTTGGGGGTTTTCTCAGAATTTGAATCTATAGACAACGTTTTGATTCTGACCACAGTTTTGATTCTTCTGCATTATTTGCACCATTTTGGCAGTCACCATTTTGTTGCCTTGACATTAGGATAGTGCCTCACGTTGCAATGGGTGCACCTTCGGAGGTCATGAACAGCACCCCATTTCCTCATCCGAGTTTCCTAAACCCTTTTTGCCTCATGGACTTTTTCTAAACTAAAATCTTTTCTTTGATCTTTTTGGTAGTAACCTCTGCCTATATTTTTTGACTTTGATTTCTTGCCTCTTTTTTCGATTTTGAGGCTAGTATGGCTTGATTTCTTGGTTTCGAACATATTGTTTTTAAATTTTGACAAAAGCTTCTCTTCTGGTTGCATGCTATTTATTTTGATAGCTCATCTAGCACAACAAATTCATTTTAATAACACAGTATAGTCTTCTTTTTACGATTTTCCAATGCTTTGGATGCTGACCTATTAAACTGTTTTACTACATTGGGCATGTTGTCCAGTGAACATATGCTCCTGTTAAATTTTCAGAAGCATCCTAACAAGCCTGGTCCCATGAGGACTGTGACTTAGTGTCTCTCAGAATTTATAGTCCAACCCTTGAATGTGTACTTACTGCCTCTTTGATTGCTGTTCCCTGTAGTTTTGATTTTTAATAAACACACTATTTTTATATTTAGGTAACCCATAACACTATACAGTTGCCAGGAACAACGGACAATTCAAATTGCAGCCCATCACACACCTCCATGTTTAAAAAAGTATTTAATGAAGTAAAAAATATCAATGTTAATACACTGTTAATGTTTCAGCTGAGTACGGCAGAATATTAGGTTAGGGTTTGTAGAACTTCTGCCCCCTAGCTTTTGGTCTGTTTCCAAATTCAAACATTCGTGTTAGAGGAGTTTTTGACACTCCTGATTATGATGGAAATTCTAACTGTGTAAAAAGTAATCACATTTTTGGGACTATCTTCTCAAGATGTTTTGTATTTCACATGACTGTCATTATGTTTTGCTCCCTTTGTGAAGATCGCTTCACCGGTTATGACCGTCAGGTAATAATACAACGTCATAAAAGGTCATCTAGGACTTTACTGTCTGGAGATTGTAAATAAAAAGCCCTTCTTGGTAGGGACCTTTGTAAAAGTCTGTGACATTTTTTTCTTGTTCTGACATTTTCATCCTTTATTTTTCATCGCAATTTCTGTCTGTTATTTTGGCTTTGACACCAACAACCATGCCGCATTAAAGTCACTTAAACCTCCTTTGCTTGTCATTCTGACAGTTGGGATGAACTTCAGCAGGGCAGCATGACAAGGTCTACACACCTAAATGCACTGAGTTGCTGCCATGTGATTGGCTGACTAGATATTTGCGTTAACAAGCAGTTGAACAGATGTACCTAATAAAGTGGCCAGTGTGTGTGTATATTGTATATATGTTGTCAGTGCCACATGGGTTGGACGGGCATCCAGGCCAGGGTAGAGGAAGGAACCAGACCCAAGAGAGATGGCCAGAAGGGATGGACGGACAGCCCATCAGTTATGAAAGACACTGCAGGGGATGTGTTATTCCCCCAGAATGCTAGATGGTAGCAGCCCTTCCATATCAGTGCCCATTTGGGAACCAGCAGGGAATGCTGGAAGATGTAGTCTGGCAACACAGCCCTGCTGGGGATCATTTGTCCTGCAAGGGGGCACTGCAGGGAGATGAGCTCCCTAATAAGTGGGATTTCCATATGACCCGGAAGTACTTCCATCGGGCAGTGGCCCTGGCACCAGAAGTACTCCCGGGTCCTTAATAAATGGGACTGAACTCTATTGTCCAGGCAAGTTGTAGCTGGGAGGACGTGGAGCAACACTCAACTGGAGGAGGGCAGTGCGGTGGTGAGAGGAAAGAGTATTGTGGAGAGAGAGGAATTGGAAAGACAACCTGTGCTTGTGCTACTATTGGAGGTGTTTGGTGAATAAACTTTCCATTATTTGGACCTGGGACTCTTTATTTGTTCCTGTTTTGGAGTTTGGGGCTCGCTGACACCCCCTGATTCTATCACAATATATATAAACAAACTGTACTGTTCTATCTGTGTTAATTCTCAAGTCTCGACACAGATAGAGAGCAAGTTAAACTCCATGCATAAGTGAGGAAATCAGTGCCACCACTTCTTCAATGAACTTTCCAAAAGACATAATGGATAAGATTGAAACTGTACAAACATAAAAATACAACGATTAAACTTAACTGTTACAGAAGTTATCTACTATACATTATCATAATACATTTTAAAATGCATGAAAATCAAATGCAATATATCTACTACATTGCAATATTAGGACAATAATATGACACTACAAACTTTAAGCCTATTTAAAATAGTATTTGCCAATACAGAATGTCAAAACAAACAAGTAAAAAATAAACTTACAGCCAATGATTTCTGGGACTACAACAGAAGGATTCATAAAGATAGTATCTCCATTATCATGTCCTTATAACTGCCTTCCCATACAAAGGAAAAATGAGTCAGAGAAAACTGCCTTCTGACCTTTCCCTGTATCATTAGACGATTTCAAAATAACAGTTCCACACATCAGTACAAACAAACATACAACAAAGCAGTAAGCAGTCATTGTAGTAGGAAAGAACTTAAACCTCCTTTGAAAAGAGAAAGACAACACTAGAAATGGGTCTTAAAATGTGTTAATGGCACTTTGGAGAGGTTGTCCTGACCTCTGCATTTCAAACACTCTAATCACTACTCGGAAAAGCAGAAGCAACCAGCCCCATTGACCATTCATTTTGAAGCAACTGGCTCTATTTCAGTAACACAATGTCACCCAGTTACAGGTTCTGATATTCTTTGTGTCACTTACACCTTGGTGGAAGAGTACTAAGATACTGTTTTTCTCTCCACCGAGCCAGAATTAATTTGCTAATGCTTGTCCAGTCTGTCTACATTGACACTTAAAGAGGTGTTTATCTGTGAAGTTGCAAGATGGAACTGGTAAGCCTGGCTTTTGGGTTAATAACATAACAGTAGTTAGTAGGAATGGTGAAGCAGGGTCAGAGGAAAGAGGGTCTAATGGTCTTGCATTAATGATTGCTACCATAGAATTTTTAGTTAATATATATTAACATATACAAACTATTACAGTATATACTTAAATGAAGTTGTAACAATAAATTATTAAAACATAAGAAAAAAGAACTAATGAGTTAACTAAAAGTGGCCTAAAGCTTGAGCATGCGAGGTCTGCCTCAGCCCACAGAAACCACCAACTTGATTTTCCAAGGTTCTCATTCCAACCTTGGAAAATCAAGCTGGTGGTTTCTTTGAGAAGAGGCAGGCCTCACACAGTTTAAGCTTTGAATGAGTAATGTATACCCCTCTAGAAAGAGTGGATGAACTAATGGGAAAGTCGAAACACTCCTCCTATAAAGAGGTGCTAAAACAATAGAACAGCCTGGAAAAAAAA
>JANRMT010062825.1:3858909-3880460 GCA_026402145.1 Polypterus bichir lapradei | reverse complement strand
TATCTATCTATCTATCTATCTATCTATCTATCTATCTATCTATCTATCTATCTATCTTACGGGTAAAATGGACAACAAGCACTGGCACACTCATCCTGTAAAAATAAAATCTTAGTTACCTTGCTTGCACCCATATTTCTATTACCACCCATTATTCTATTAAATACTCTTCTTAAGATTTATAAGTCCCCACATATAACCTACTAAATTATTTCTTTAAAAGTTATTATAAAGCAAAATTTAAAAGGTCTGTAATAAATAATTTATAACTCTTGTTTAAAAACAATACTTAAAACAGAACCTTATATATTATTTTACAAAATAAACTTTATATGAAATTAAATACACTTAAATGTCTAGGGTTATTTATAAAGAGTATAAATAGTTAATTTCATTGCACTAAAAATATTTCCAATAATTTAGATAGGGAATTTAAAATTAGATATGTACAGTGTGTCCTCGAAGAGTGTAAATTAACCTCAGGGACTATACCTATTTTACATTAGGTTCAAAATTTGATTATTAGGAATGAAACAAATATTAGGGTTAAATTTAGGGTAAGGGGTAGGGGAAGATGTTCATAATAATAAAAGTCCTAAAAATAAACATTAACCTGAGGGCATATAACATAGACTTTAAGATTAGGCCAGAGCTTTTAAAATCTTAACATTAAGGCCCTTTTTAAAGTGGTTAATATAAAGGTTCATGTATTATACACAGGTCACATACAAGCACATACTGTGATGGAAGGCTGTATCCCTTTCCTGGCCAGGAGGCCAATATATGGAAAGGACCGGGGAAGCAGATATACACAGGACAATGTCTCCTCTGGAGTACTTCTGGGCTTATTCCATGGATTCTTGCAGGGCATGCTGGGAGTTGGAGTTCACTGCAGCCCTGTTGGGTTCCGTGGGGACTGCCAGGGGGACCTGCAGAACTCTACTTTGGGTTTTCACCACACATTGGAGTACTTCCAAATAACGCTGATGAGCCACCTGAAGTGCTCTCAGGTGCAGAATAAAGGCAGCCGCCTCTCTTCACTCAAAGAGCCAGAGTCGGGAGGAAGAGGTGCAAAGCTTGCCAATGGAGGGTCATGCATCATGGGGAAGTGGGAAAAAAAAGCTTGTTTAAGCCAGCTGCATGGTGAATTCCCAGGAAAACATTCATCAAACGAGTTGCCGACAAACACAGCATATTCACTGCAAAAAACTGGCAAATTTTGCCAATCAATACTATTTGGGATTTTTAGAATTCATTTTGAATTTTCTTTTGACTACTGCACTTTGGACATTAAACGTGGTGTCCCCAGGAGCCCCAACCCTTCTTTTTGTCTTTTCTGGTTTATTTATTTACAATATGTATAAAGAAATGTTATATTCAACACAGGGAGGCTTCTTTGGAAGCCGGCAAAACTAAACTCTCTGAAAAACTGGGAAAGAAATCAAGAAATGTTAGCTTAGAGAAAAAAATGAGATTTAAAGTTTTAGAATCTCAGTTGTTTAAGGCTGTTACAGCATCCTTTCAGTAAAGCCTCAATTCCCTTAATGGCATAGAAGAAAAAAATGCTTTAAGCAAAATAGTCAAAGGTTTTTGATTGAGCTTTAGCATTTAGGCTAGAAAGTATTATTTAAAAATAAAATGGAATTTATAATCATTGATGCATAGTTTTTGTGAGATTTCAATATTTTGAGCTAATTGGGCACAATATACACCTAACTCATGTTTTGAGGCAGAGGTGTAAATTAAAGGTGTTTTTAAGGCATATCTCTAGCATATTTTAATTCAGAACATTACTAATGCTGTCAGCTACCTTTTGAATACCAGTAATGCATAAATAAAAATAAAACCAGCCTGTAAAACAATACTCAATCAGGATAGCCTTTATCAGTCAGTTTGGGTTCAAATTAAATGAAAGCACAAATGAATGTTTCATTGCTGATTCTGAGGCCTTACAAACACTTTGATAGGACATTACAGTCAGAGCCATATTTCTTGACATTCCCTAAATATTTGAACCCCTGGAATGAAGTGAACTCTCTGCCTTCCTCATTTCAACATCTAAGACAGACATTTGTGAAAACCGCCTCTTTCATTTTCCTCAGTTGATGCGCATTGTCTAAGCTTCTCTATTTAAAAGCAATTTATTACCAACCTCAAGCTGTGGCACTGACAGATGCGT
Organism: Polypterus bichir lapradei; assembly: GCA_026402145.1. Taxonomy (NCBI): domain Eukaryota; kingdom Metazoa; phylum Chordata; class Cladistia; order Polypteriformes; family Polypteridae; genus Polypterus; species Polypterus bichir. The sequence continues at coordinate 3,878,281 of JANRMT010062825.1, read as the reverse complement.
TAGATCTTGTAATTTCTGTGTGGCTAAAATGGTTTGATCTGTAGGTCAGGGAATCAGCCGTTTTGACAGGCGCTGGTGTTCCTTTAACTGTATTTCTGTCCCTTTTTTGCCCCTACACCTTTTTTCACTTGCTGCGGTCTTCTTCCACAATCAGTCAATACATCTTTAGTGCAATAATAGGGAGAAAATGTACTTTTGTTAAGGGACCAAAAGAACTAAACATGACTGACACATGGCTTTGTGGAGAGCATCAAAATAAAGATGAATCCTTACTTTAAACTGGATAAAAATAAAAACAAATCGTATCATTGACTGAAATAGCATCAGGTGAAGGTATAACTTCATTAGAGACTCAGCATAATTAGGAAAAATATCAAAGTATAATAGTTACACTCAGTCTGCAAAATACCCAGTGGTAATCATGGGGGGGGTTTCACGTTAATACTCATGTTAGCTGAAATCTTACTCCAGTACTATGATACAGTTAACTGTAAAGAATCATATACAGCAAATAAACGAGTCTAATCACATGAATAAGAAATCTGCAAACAAAAGCTACACCACCTCATACTCCTGACCAGCACCACACAGACCATCCATTTTCCATGATACATATGTACTTAGATGCTGAGTGTTCATTGCTAAAATGGCCAATTCATCAAGTGGATTGTGGTAATTGTGTCCCATAAACCATTTGTCCTCCCTGCCACAGACCTGCAGTTCAGCTCTGGTTAGTTAAGGCAAGGCAGAAGCAGACACTGAGGAGGCAGAAACAGTAATTCAGAAAGGACAACTTTTAGAACTGGACAAACACTTAAGGAAAATGCACTTTAATGTAGAAAAGTGGAACACATGGGCAAAAGGAAAGTCAATTATAAATACAAGACCAAAAGCAACCTCTGAAAAGGATTTAGGGGGTCATATTGACTCAGCGTTCTCATTGTATAAGCAAAAGCGATTAAAAAGACACATAAAATATTAAGTTGTGTCATAAAAACTGTTGAATATAAATCAAGGGACGTTACGCTCGGACTATATAATGCACTAGTAAGACCGCATCTGGAGCCCTGTGTGCAGTTCTGGTTACCACAGTACAAGAAAGACATAGCAGCACTTGAAGCTGTGCAGAGGAGAGCAACCAGCAGCATCCCCGGACCAAAGGACACATCGTACTCTGACAGACTCAGAGAATTCAACCTGTTTAGTCTCAAGCCTGCATGACAACCTAATCCAGGTTTTCAAAACTCTCAAAGTCATTGATAGATCCATAGGAATTCAAATAAATGGCAAATCACCGACATGAGGACACCAATGGAAATTAAGGGGAAGTGCAATTAAAAGCAAGAAAGCAAAAAAATCTGAAACAAACTGCCGCAACATATAGTTGAAGCAGAAACCTTGACACTCTTTATGAAGTATCCGGAAGAGATACTGGGACAACTTAGCTATTGTCTTCTCTCGTTTGTCAGATTCTTATTTCATGTTTAAAGCTGTGTTCCCTGCAATGTGAACACTATTGGTACCAGAATATCAGTAATCTCCATCACTTTCCGCTATCCACAGTCACACTCTTTGGAATCACTGAGAGAAAGTTATTGCCCACTTTCTAGAATCATCTCCATGCTTAGCAGAGGATGTGTTAACCTCCCCACCATACAGGCTGCATCCATCTCATCCATCCCCATGAAGCACTCTCTGACTGCTTTCTTCCCACCCAAACGCCGATGAGCTGCTTGCCACCTGCTAAAATATTTGTACATGAAAACCCAAGAATGGGCACTTGGTGATTTACAAGTTTAACACTATAACATATTTTTAAGATTTAAGTTTATTTTCACTCCACAATTTTGATAATCACACTTTAAGAGGATTCAATATATTAATTAAGGGTTCCCCGAACCCCTGGTTGCCCCCCATCTTCATATTTTGCATCTTGCTCACAGTGTACCTTACACCAATATTTTGGCATTGCTGGCCTTGAACAGTGGTTAGCACCTCTGCCTCATGGCTCCAGAGTTCTGGGTTTGAATAGCAGCCTATTCTGTAAGGAGGGTCCAGATTTCTGACTGTTTTGCTAACTGGATTTTCCTGCCACGTTGTAAAAATGTGTCTGTAGGGTAAACTGCTGACTGTCCCTTTGTGATTTTGCGTGGACGTGTGACTTTGTCCTGCAATGGACTGGCATCCCATCCAAGGTTTGCTCCAACCTTCTGCTGAATGCAGCACTGTAAAATCCTCCATTAATTTAACACATTTGTCTGTAAAATGCTGCATACCTTGAGGAAAAAAAAAATTCTTACCGACAGCCAACAAACAGGCTAATTCCATGGAGAGAGCAACCTATTAAATTTGGGATGAAGATTCCCACAGAACTGATGGTAAGGTAGGTAACAGAAAGATGCAAAATTTTCACTCAAAGTTTAAATATATATTATTGTCATGAATTAAGTGTCCCAAAGCATGTAAATCACAGAAGCACTTCCAAAAACGCCCACTAGAGGGGGACATCCCATTAAAACTCCCAGCTAGATACAAAATGGGCCAAGTGGAATATTTATAAAATAAGATTTATTCTGCACAAAAACTGATCTTCAATAACAATGAACCTCCATGGAGCATAAAGGAAATAGGATTTTTCCAAAAGAATAAGACAATCCAATATAACCAAAAGTCCCAATATGAAATACCAAGAATGAAATGTCAAAAATCCATTAAATCACTCTACATTATATTCATAAAAAGCACAAGACCTCTCCTTTCCTAAATGTATTTGAAATGAAATGCAAGGAACTGAGGAAGACCCTCTGGATTTTCAGGGTGGAGGGCAGTTCCTGGTGGTGACTGGCATGTGGGGGACCACACACAGAAAACATAGGACATAACAAAGGCAGTTTACATACATGGACAAAATCAAAAATAAATAATGATGCACACAAGACAAGATGAGGCAAGGCAAGATAGGATATGACAAGACAAGATAAGATAAGAAAGGTCTAGGCAAGACAAATCTAGGAAGGATATGATAAGATAAGATAAGATAGTACAATATATATAGTATAAGATAGGATAAGATAAGGCTGAAAAAGATCAGATAAGACAAGCCAAGACAAGATAAGAAAAGGTAAGATACGAAATGACGTGCTAAGATAAGATAAGATAAAATAAGGTCAGATAAGATAAGATGAGGAGAGGCATGCAAAGACAATATAAGATGACCCAAGATAAGACAAGGTAAGATGAGCTAAGATAAGATGAGATGAGAGGAGACAAGATAAGACAGGACTAGGCAAGATAAGTCCAGGAAGGATAAGATAATATCAGATAAGATATGTTGAGCTGATATAAGACAAGCTACAATAAGGCAAGGAAAGATAAGACCAAGGCAAGATAACATATGATACTGCTTTATTAATTGCTGAAGGGAAATTGAGATATTACAGCAGTGTACAGAAAAAATCAAATAATTAAATATAGTTTAAATAATCAGCATAAACAAAAAAGACATATGACAATTATGAAACACTGTATATAGGAAATATCACATTATCTGGTAGTCCCAATTAGCATGTGTCCAGTGTTAATGGATTTATAAGAATCTTTTGAGATATTTCAGCTATGGGCTGGATGTTTGTCCTTCAAGAGTTTTCGATCTGGAGTTAATGGTGATATCCCAGAATTAAAGAAATATAAAGGTGAGGGAAATCCTTTATAATGGCATCTTCAGACTTCTTTCCATCCTGTGCCATTGCGTGTGTGGCATTAACCTCACTATTCTCATAACTAAACATTATTTTCATGTGTTTCCCAAACTTCTTTTTGGATGTTATGAGACTTTCTAGTATTGGTGGCAAAAGAAGACTTATAAATAAACATGCTAATAATTATAATAAAAGTAAAATTATTTCTGTACCTTTAGAATTTGTTGGGGGGGGGGGTGTAATGCAAATATAATGAATATGCTGTTATTTAAAAATGTATTTTTTAAAATAATGGCACACTCAATTCTAATTCACTCACGGCTCCCTGACAGGGTGAATTCATACATTATTTATTGTGCCTGAATTTCTAAAAACGTAAATATTATAAGAGAGCACAGCAGCAATATATACAACACATCATGTAATTATCACACATTGTGCATTTAATTAAACAGCAATTAACATTCCAGAGATTGAAGGCAGTGGTTATTATCACGATGGCTAGCTGGCTCCAAATAGCAGCAAATATTTGTTACTAAAGTACACAACAAGAAGAATGTGTTCATTTTTGGAAACCCTCTGTGTGAAATCTTTTCAAGATTAATATCGAACAGAAAGAAACGCAAACATTGAAATAAAAAAACAAATATATATATATATATATATATATATATATATATATATATATATATATATATATATATATCTTATATATATATTATATATATATATCGGAAATATATGTATATATCAGTAAAATTGCTGTAATAAAAAAATCACAGAACAGACACTGATACTGAAGGCAGTATGGTACTGTAGTTATCACTTTAGGGTGATGCTCGCCTATAAGCTGATCATCCTCCCTGAGACAACTGCAGCAAAGGAACTCAAACTCATGGCCTTCAGATTACTGCCCTTGTCCACCACTGCACTGAAGGAAGCGTCCTGCAGCCTTTCAGCCAACAGAAGGCCATTTGCAAGGGTGACTCTCAGGCAGGAGCAAAGTCTCTGTCTCTCCTTCTCTGTCTCTGTCTCTCCCTTTCTCTGCCTTATTTCCTTAGCCCCTCCCTAAGTCAGTCCAGGTCACATCACCATGATTCTCTGCTCAGGAAGTTGTTTGGGGTGACACCACCCAGCACCCCTCTGTGTTATGATTTACATTCATTTTAAATTAACTATTTACTGTATCTCCTGGAGCTCTCATTATTACATTATCACATACTGTATCTGGATACAGAAGTCAATTTTGCCATCATCTTTTTGGATTAGATATTGTTTTGTAATTTTTTTTTATATTTTGTGCCTTTCTCCAGCACCATCTTTGTTTTCCAGAGCATTAATTGTATGATGATATGCAAAAACATTCAGAGGTATGTGATGTTGACATTATCACCATGATGGGATACAAGGCACCATGCACGTCTTGGTCATTTGTGTTTGTGGATGAATTAAAAGAAATCACTGAAGTGGTTTGTTGGTATTTATAACTGCCGTTACAGACCCCTTTTCTGGCTTTGACTTTTATATTTGGTTTAGCTTTGTTTTTTTAGATGTAAGATAGGACAGATTCTCAGTATCGACTCTTTTTATGGTTTCCTGGGTGTCCTTTAGGTGCCTTTTTGCAAACTCCAGCTGGGCTTTCATGTGTGTCTGGCCACTCTGCCATAAAGCCCAGATTAATGGAGAGTTGCAGCAAGCACTTTTCTAGCTTTGACTTTTATTTTGGGTTTAGCGTTTTTATACACAAACAATTCTCAGTTCTGACTCTTTTTATGGTCTTCCAAAAGATCTCCTTTTGGTTGCCTCCATTATTTTCGGTTTGGTTTTCTTTCTTTTGGCAAAAAGGACACTCAGCTGCTCATTGTCTCCATAGACATAGCAATAGCAGGTCTTGACCTTAGAGTGTCAGGATTATAGATTCTTTGCCAAAAGCTCTTTTGTAATCCGAAGGCACCTAGCTCATGTCCCGCATTACTGTTTTAGGAAGGATGTGTAAGCTGTGGCAGGGGGCATCACACTGAGTGAATTCCTAAGCAGTGACAAGCTAAAAACACTAGTATCTACTCCAGTTTGCCAAAAATGTCACATAAGTTTCAGATTTACAATAAGCCATTAAATATGTTTCTGATACCTGATTCCATTGCATCATGGACAGGGAGTATGGTTTAGTAGCACAGTGTATGGACTCTCAGAGCCAAGTTTGCCAGTTCAATTGACACCTTTAATCCATCCATCTTTACTCCAATTGTAAAATATCTTATTTAAACATTTATACCATATCCTGAACTTGTAAGTCACCTTGAAGAAAGGCATCAGCTAAATTTATAATAAAAATTAACATCAGCACATCTTACTTAATTATATCTGACAATTTGCATGCTTGACCAAGCAGTTTGATTACTTTATTCACATACAGCCTCGCTCTTAAGATTACCTCAAATCATGACAGTACTTGCTGTATAAACTTTCTGAGGTTTTCATTCCAGTTAAATTTGTGAAATAACTTGCATGTCTGAATAGAGCTAATACTGATATTTAATATATGCACCCTTTTTGTACACAATAATTTTATTGTATTTAGGGTAGCACATAGGGGCAGCAATTAGAACATCTACAAAAAATCTTGGAGACTGAATTGAGACCCTATCTAGTGTGGGCTTATTGTGGGCTTTTTTTAGTACTCTGCTTTCCCTCTCACATCCCAAAGATGTGCCACTTAAGTTAACTGAGCACTAAATAAGTGAGTGAGTCCTGTGATGGACTTGCTTTCTATCCAGAGTGGGTGACTGGCCCTTACATTATATCAGCCAGGATGAAGTACCCCCATCGCCTGCTCAACCTGACTAAGATGGACGTTCTCGTTATGCCAGGTCGTATGTCTATTCAGTACCCCCATCTTTGTTCAGCTCGGCTCACTATTGCTAACACCTGCCGAGTCTGTATGCGACCTTGGGGTGGTGACTGATGACCAGCTGTCCTTCATTCACCATTTGTCATGGTCTCTCAGTCTTGAAGATTCACTTTACACAACATCTGCAAGATCAGACTATATGCAGCACCACTCCTAACGCAGTCTTTGACCTTGTTATGGCTGAACAACTACCATACTCTGCTGGCAGGAGTACCAGCATGTGTCACCAAGCCACTGCAGATGGCTCAAAATGCAGTGTTCAGCCAGCCAAGGCCAGCACAGGTCACCCTTCTTTTCATATCACTACATTGGCTCCCTGTAGCAGACATATGCTTCTTCTCAACCACTCAGGTTTGCTGATGAATGGCATCTGATGATTCCACATCAGCGTGGCATCAAAATTGAATCCAGCATTCTTTTCATGTGTAGCTCCTAGCTGGTGAAATGAGCTGCCCCCCTCCATTCAAACTTCTGACTCCCTCAGTTTGTTTAAGAAGAGTTTGAAGACTCTCTTGTTTGTGAATCTCTTTCTAATTGTTAATGGCTTACTTAGACTCATTTAATAAAGAGCGTGTAACAAGCTTGCAGTTTGTTTTGAACTCTTCTGTTGTCATGATGAATTTTAACACTTGTTCCTAACCAGTCCCTATCCCAGACTGATGTTTATTTGGTTATGTTGACCTCTTTAGAAAGTTGCTTTGGTAAAAGTGTCTGCTAAGCAAATAAAAGTAAACGGTTAGAAAATAAAATGTTCAATTTCAGGATATTTTAATATAAAAAATGCACTGCTAGCTTAAAATGAAAAAATATTAAAAAAGGATTCAGCCTTGAGAAGAGCTGTTTAAGATACTGTAAGACCAGATGCATTTTGGCACACTTAGGGGATTCTGGAGGCATCATATCTCACTGAAGGAGACAGGGAAGTCTACTCTGTCCATTTTATCTTGCTAAAGTTTATCTTACCCATCTTAAATTACATGACATTTCCAGCAATCTTCAGTAACAGACTTTATTTACAGAATTTTAGTGAGTCGGAGGCAGTCACTGTGCATTCCCATAACCACCAGTTGAGCAGTCTGACATACCCAGCTACTCAGTCCAGCCAGCCTGTGACTCACCCCAACAAAATGAAAAGTCGTGTCATAGGGATGGGCTCTGTGTGCCGAAGAGCTGACGACCATTGAACACTCACCTGAAGTACGGTGCATATACAGGTGCTGGTCATAAAATTAGAATATCATGACAAAGTTGATTTATTTCAGTAATTCCATTCAAAACGTGAAACTTGTATATTAGATTCATTCATTACACACAGACTGATGTATTTCAAATGTTTATTTCTTTTAATTTTGATGATTATAACTGACAACTAATGAAAGTCCCAAATTCAGTATCCCGGAAAATAAGAATATTGTGAAAAGGTTCAATATTGAAGACACCTGGTGCCACACTCTAATCAGCTAATTAACTCAAAACACCTGCAAAAGCCTTTAAATGGTCTCTCAGTCTAGTTCTGTAGGCTACACAATCATGGGGAAGACTGCTGACTTGACAGTTGTCCAAAAGACGACCATTGACACCTTGCACAAGGAGGGCAAGACAAGAGGAGGCTGGCTGTTCACAGAGCTCTGTGTCCAAGCACATTAATAGAGAGGCGAAGGGAAGGACAAGATGTGGTAGAAAAAAGTGTACAAGCAATAGGGATAACCGCACCCTGGAGAGGATTGTGAAACAAAACCCATTCAAAACTGTGGGGGAGATTCACAAAGAGTGGACTGCAGCTGGAGTCAGTGCTTCAAGAACCACCACGCACAGACGTATGCAAGACATGGGTTTTTAGCTGTCGCATTCCTTGTGTCAAGCCACTCTTGAACAAGAGACAGCATCAGAAGCGTCTCGCCCGGGCTAAAGACAAAAAGGACTGGACTGCTGCTGAGTGGTCCAAAGTTATGTTCTCTGATGAAAGTAAATTTTGCATTTCCTTTGGAAATCAAGGTCCCAGAGTCTGGAGGAAGAGAGGAGAGGCACAGAATCCACGTTGCTTGAGGTCCAGTGTAAAGTTTCCACAGTCAGTGATGGTTTGGGGTGCCATGTCATCTGCTGGTGTTGGTCCATTGTGTTTTCTGAGGTCCAAGGTCAACGCAGCCGTCTACCAGGACGTTTTAGAGCACTTCATGCTTCCTGCTGCTGACGAACTTTATGGAGATGCAGATTTCATTTTCCAACAGGACCTGGCACCTGCACATAGTGCCAAAGCTACCAGTACCTGGTTTAAGGACCATGGTATCCCTTTTCTTGATTGGCCAGCAAACTCGCCTGACCTTAACCCCATAGAAATACGCCAGACCCAACAATTCAGAAGAGCTGAAGGCCACTATCAGAGCAACATGGGCTCTCACAACACCTGAGCAGTGCCACACAGTGCCACAGACTGATCGACTCCATGCCACGCCGCATTGCTGCAGTAATCCAGGCCAAAGGAGCCCCAACTAAATATTGAGTGCTGTACGTGCTCATACTTTTCATGTTCATACCTTTCAGTTGGCCAACATTTCTAAAAATCCTTTTTTTGCATTGGTCTTAATTGATATTCTAATTTCCGAGATACTGAATTTGGGACTTTCATTAGTTGTCAGTTATAATCATCAAAATTAAAAGAAATAAACATTTGAAATACATCAGTCTGTGTGTAATGAATGAATCTAATATACAAGTTTCACTTTTTGAATGGAATTACTGAAATAAATCAACTTTGCCATGATATTCTAATTTTATGACCAGCACCTGTAAGTCAGTGACAAAGAATAAGGAATGTGACTGTTTTATACCTTATGTGTCTGCCAGAAGTGTCACATTTTATGCTATGTATAAACGTCCACGCATGGAAGTGTGTGTGTTCGTCCGGCCCAGAAGCGAGAGGTGGAGTCGGGGTAAGGGCTCCACCTCCGAGGAAACAGAAAACTCGTTTAGTCGCTAATACACAAGCAAGGTGAGCACGTCAGCAAAACAGTATCCCTTTTACTTTTTCTCCTGCCATTAATACAGAAGTAAGGCGAGCTCGTCAGCAAAACGAAACCTCTGAAGAAAGGCAAATTCGCTTAGCCGCTAATGCACAAGTGACGCGAGCAAAACGAAACCTCCGAGGAGAGGGATGCCGAGAGTAGTTCTTTTCAATTACCTGACATCTCGACATTCCAGTTTTTTTCTGACAGCATGGGCTTACACAGCTAGTGTAATACAATAGTATAGAAGAAGAAAGAAAAAAGGTCAAGATTGGGGCTGAACTCACTGTACCTGTAATCATTCACAGAGACATCAGATCTGTCAGGCAGCCCGTCATTGGCTGTCAGAAAATGAGACTAGCTCACGATCTAGTTTTCAAATGTGAAACTTTGCTCAGAGTCATCACAGAATCATCTACATTGATATGCCATGCAACTTTTTATCATGTAATCAGGAGACCTGATCAGCAACTACAGTCACCATGTCTGACATCCCCTCTGATTGGAAGTCTTATAACATGTTCAGTCTCACACTGAACAAAATTATGGGTTGTGTTGGTCTCTTGTGGCTACTGACAATAATGGAGTGCTGTGGATTTGCATAAAATATGCCCAATTCCTTTAAATTCTTAAAGGGGTCATCGCTGCAATTCTTAAAGTGGAAGTCATTTTACAAACTTCCAGTGCTTAGACTCTGGTCTGGTGACAGTTTGGCAGTTCAAAAATCTGCACACACTGTCCACCACTGCCAGTCGGTCCCTGGTTTAATTCTTGACTGAAGTTCCTTCTCTACACAGAGTGTTTCTAGGGGTTCCACTCTCTGATTGTTAACTCTTAACCTCCCAGCTAAGTACGAGTGTGTGAGTGTGACATCCCATCCAGGGCTGGTTTCTTTCTGCTTGACCCTGAGCAGAAAATGTAATTATAATACATTTTATTTATATACAGCCTTTCCCATGATCAAGGCATTTAAAAAAGATGGTGGTGTGAATAGTAATAGCATAAACAAAATGAAAAATAAGTTCAACTTGGTGATCAAGTTGAGAACTAATGGGCAATATGGCACATGACCATTGTTTAGCAGCAGTTATGCTACAGCAATATGTAATTTCATTACTGTACTAATTACTGCAGAATTACACATGTGAAGAGTAAACACTGAAGAATTTTACTTCTTTTTGTCATAGTTACCTATAAAAAAAAAAATTCATTGCAAAAAGCAGCAAAAAAAAGAGGGCCTTGGCACTGAGATCAAAAGCCATGTAATCTTTTCAATGTTGTTTATCTCCTTTAGAGCATTACAAACTAATAATACAGAGATGCCAGGTAGAATCAGAAGCTGCCCAAAAGGTCTCCAGGGAAATAAAAGACTGCTATCAAACCTCTGTACATGAGAGGTGACGGGTACTTTTCAAACCGTCCGATTAATCATAGAATGGACATGGCACTGAGTCCATAAAAGAAGCCCTGCACATCATTCCAAGGCCTCGCAAATTGGAATTGCTTTGCAGAGCTGCTGTTTGTTATATTGATGTTGGTCTTCAAACCCCTGCTGGCATTGCATGAATGTACTTACACCGAAGCGGTCCAATTCTACGATAGCTAAATCCCATAGCACTGGTGAGCAAGTCTGTGTGCTATCAGTAATGCTCCGGTCGACAAAAAGAACAATGTTATACTGTTTATGGTGGAACAAAACGTCATTAACAAATGGAAACAATGCTGGCATGCCACAGTAGAAAAACAACAGCAAACAGAAACACCAAAAAGGACCCATCAGAGCATATGTTTAGCTGGAAATCTCATATATGTCTACATTTTTATGTCAGGCAGAGATGCCACGTGATGGTTTAATTTCTAATTATTTTCAACTTAAAGGAATACTCCACCCAAAAATTTAATTTTTTTAAAATATTACTTACCCCATAGGGTTTGTAGTGATGGCCAACAAAAAATTTAAACCTCAGGTTTTAATGCAGAATGGAAATGTTCATGCTTGAATTTAAGCATACAGTAACCAATACTGGACACCAGCAACAATATCAAAAATGTCCATGAGAAAATCTCACAAGTCAAGTCATCCAGTTGTATGCTTAGAACCTGAAAAACGCATAATTTTTTTTTTGCAAATATTTATTGTTAATTTGATAAGGAAAATAGCCAGTAACCAGTGTAAAAGGTGGCCAGCATTCTTGCCCGGCTGAGGCATCTCCCGAAAGGAAGGACGGGGGAGGTACCTTATGAAGGGTACTGCATCCCCCAAACTATTATTTTCATAACCCCCCTGGGTTGCCATGCCTCCACGGATTCCTGCAGGGCACCCTGGGAGTTGGAGTTCACTACAGCCCTGTTGCATTCTGTGGGGACTTGTGTACAGGGCTCCCACCTTACCCGGAAGTATTCAAAGGTCATGAGGATGTGACACCAGAAGTAATCCTGGGATGCAGAATATAAAGGGCAGCCTCAACACATTTGGCAGTCTGAGTCAGGAGGAGGTGGATGAAGCTTGCCAAGGGGAGTGGAGAAGGAAGGAGGCTGCAAGAGTTTGGAGGGAAGGACATTATTGTGCCACTTGTGACTGTGGGTATCTGTCCTTAGAGATTACTTGGGGTCAGGGGTTTTTTCCCCAAATAAAGGGCTTGATTGGATGGAGCTGGTGTCTTTGCCTGTCTGTGTCAGGTGTGCCCCGGGTCTTCAGACCAGGAAGCCCCTTCACACAGGGGCTCTTCACACATGACTCTTGACCAGTGAATCACAGGGAGAGGTGGGGTTTTGACATTCTTTGCTGTTGTTCAGAATTTGTGCTTCCATTCAAGCATAAACATTGTTACCTTTGTTCTCTATTAAAAGAGAGATTACATTTTTTTTCTTGATGACCAGCACAAACCACACAGTGTAAGACAGCACATAAAAAATATCATTGTTTGGGTGGAGTATTCCTTTAAATTGAAAATAATCAGAAATGACAACTTCACGTGGCTTCCCAGCCTTTAATAATAGTAAGAAGATATGAGAAGACTTTTTAAGAAAGCTTATTAGTTAAATCATCAATGACTTTGAAAAATATAAAAATATTTATATTTATTAATTTCTATAAACTGTTTTATAGCAATGGGGCACAGTGTTCAATACCGCTGTTAACTGCACCGATCTGTAAAATATTTCAAGCAGCAGCAATATGGGAAAGAACCTTGTTAAAAGTATTCATTAACAATAAAGAAAACACATCTGGGATCCTTAATGACAGATAAAGGTTACAATCCACATGGAAAAATTTCACTCAATAAACCTAGAATTAGTAATTTATTTCACAAGATAACCTCAAATTATATGAGGAAAAACGGGGGAAAGAACCTGTACAATATTCAAATGATAAACTGGAAAAATTCAAACAGCTCCCTAAATCGACAAATATCTGGTACATAAATTAAGCCGAAGAACTCAAAGAAGACAAAAAGAAATTAACCTGAAAGAAAATGACTTACTTATAGTATACAGAACAAAACAGAAAATAAAATGTAGTCTGCATAAACAAAGATAGAAACTTCACAGGGAAAACTGCAACAGTATTTCTTGGATCAACAACCAACAATTTCTGAGCAGAAAATTAGACCACTAATATGGAACACTTATACTTGAACTCCCAAACACAAAACACAGAAAAACTTTGGCAAGGCAAAGGGAAGCCAAACAGCTCAAGGAAAATGCTAAACAGCAGCAGGACCTGCCAAACACAAATGCCTGAAGGCAAGACAGAACATTTTTGAGCATCTTGGGCCACCAAAGAAATGCAAGAGCAAAATATGAGAAGAAGAACTCCTCTGTTTGTTACTCATGAACCCAAGTTTGGGTGAAGAGTAACTGGGACCATTATAGTCCGCCTACAAATGTGTGGTGATGAGAGACAACACACCAACAAGGCTTAAGTTCAGAATTAAATGGCTGCACAAGCCAATGTTAAAAATAATGAAGTACAAAGAACATGTGAAATTTTGTGTGAAAATTTCTGGAGAAGCATCCATAAAAAAGGAACAAAGAATCATGGGTAGGCCCCTCCCACTTAAAAAAACAGAAGAAAGTAAGTGGAGCAATCAAAATGAGCTTATCAAGCACAAGAAAGTACTTGTCCTGAAATGCATTGTCCATTTGGAATATATATAATATATATGTAAATATATAATATATTTTGACATCATCATCTGGGATTTCATCTTACCATACTGTAGAAGACAAGTCTCTCAGCAGTTTGAAGTTATATGATGCAAACAAGAAGATCAAAAGTGGAAGCCAGGAACAGTGTTCCATCTCCTAGAATCCTGCACTGTCTAACAATGCAGAATTTGTACAAAATAACCATTCTTAAGTTACTACCCATAAACTTGTCCATGGTATGTTGTGCACCTTGACTTTCTGGGCAGCAAAAAAAAAACTGTTTATTGAACTATAGTATATCAGGATTGTGGCTCAGAAAAATGTGGCTGTTTCAATAAATAAATAATTAATTGGACGGCTCAATCCCCGTGGGTGTGCGCGCTCACACAGCTGTGGGGAGTTGGTGAAGTAATTGGGGCGAGACGCCCCTGCAGCTAAGGGTATGGTCTGTCTCAAATGCTTCATCAACTTCTTGCAATACACGATTAAGATGCTGTGCCCACTGAGGCATATAAGAAAAAGCTGGCAGGAGAAAAAAGGAGAAACGAAAGGAAGAAGAAAACACAAATCAGAAGAAAAGAGTTTAAGAAAAGAATTTAGAGAAGGCGGGAGGTGGAGAGAACCGGTAGGTGAGTGAGGAAATGAGAAAAGGAGAGGGCAGGCAGCAGGGAGGAAGTCCCTCGAGTGAGCGTATGGCTGACATCCCTGGACTGAAAGAGGTCACCTTGGCTGAGCGGCTTAGGAGCTGGAATGATTGAGATGCTGCTCAGTTGGAATGATGGCTGCAGGGGAACTGAAAGGCTTAGTGAGGTGTCCTGCGGGTGGTGCCATGGAGAGCCTGGCAGCAGGAGTCGGACACTTGGTGTAGTGCCCTGCCACAGCCACAGTTGGCTGTTGGGGGCCAAACCTAGGAGCAGATGCAGAAGGTTGGTTGAACTGGCGATTAGGTGCCTCTTTGGCTGCAAGGGCCCATATTGTGTGAAGCCAAGAAGATGTCCATTTTTAAAGGATTCCACTAGGACTCATGTTTTTATGAACAACTTCCTGCACTGTGTTTTTAACCTCTGATTTTAATGGAATCGAACCTCCACTAGCACGTTTTATGGATTATTTATTTATTGAACATTTACAGCACTGTTCTTTTGAACACTAATTTGGTTTTGGACTGATTTTAATAAAGCATTGGAGTACTTTGTGTGTTGTGTCCTTATCTGCTGGCTCATCTCTTGGGTACTTTATTGGGTAGATTACCAGAAGGGCGACCCTCCACTGTCACATGATCATACATATAGCAGACTTCTGCACCTGCTTTCTACTGAGTCAGGCTGCCTCATTTCCATAACCTGGATTGACATAAACTCCCAGTGGTCACATAGCATACCATTTTCATGTGAAGTGCATTCTTCCCAAGAAGGATTCTAAGAATATGGAACAGTTACTGAGTCGTGAAGTTGAAATGGAGATGGAGACAGTGAGAGTGCCATATGACATACAGGGATGACATAGGCATCACCAAGCCAAACAGGCATAAATAAGTGCCTGATATTTATAACATTTTCTATGGTGCCCAAGACTGCCATGAAATTGTTACATAAGGAATACATTAATTTCTCCCTGTGTGGGAAAGCCATTGATTTGATAGGTAGAAGGTATTTCTAGATGCAGCACCTGCAGCAATGACCTTGTGAATTATAGAGTTGGCCATACTGTATACATTGTCAGGGTCTGTCCTGTCTGCTTCCAAGAAACTACACATGGGTGCATAAGGTTAGGACAAGAAGTTTAGACACCACAAACCCTTCCGTTATCTCCTCTTCTGTCAAGAAAATTGGAGATTTACTGTCAATTTATTCCGTCTATATCTAATATCCAGAGATAATACCCCTCAGTACACTGCATTACTGCAGATACCTGCATGCCTTGCCCCATTGTGGTATAGAGAGCTTGGGAGCATGCACTGTGTGGACCACCAAGGGGGCGTACCAGCCACCCTACCCAACACAGACAGTTAAGCACACACGTTTATTCTCATGGGGAAGCCCTTTTCCTTTGCTTACCACTACACTACACGGCACAGTATACAAGTAGGACAACACGGACAGTCCTTTCTTCTTCTGTCTTTCCGCCTCCACTCATCCAACGACAAGCTTTGTCTTCTCCCACCTGACTCTGGCTACTCGAATGGAGTGAGGCAGCCCCTTTTATAGTGCTCCAGGTGCTTCCAGATCCTCTTCCAGCAGCACTTCCAGGTGTGGCAGAAGTGTTCCAACCCAGGGCTCTGAAACTGTCTAGGTGCCCCCTGGTGGTGGCCACGGGCCCCAGCAGGGTTGACCTTCTAAGCTCCAAACCTGTGGCACCGCTGTGAGCCAGGTGGCTTTCCCTCACATGTTCTGGGGGAGGTATTGCCCTGAAAATGCCCTCTCCCCTGGCCCTTCCATCACAGGGGCATGCTGGCTGGGAAAGGGCCTGATACAGTGCATTGTGGTATACTGACCATGCAATTCTTTGCGTGAATTTTTGAATATTATATAGTTTATTTGCATATATTCTTTTTGAATGTATTATTATTATTTTCACTGTCCTCCTTGGTTTTCACTCTTTATGAAACACTGTGGAACTGGTCACGTGACTGTGTTGTCTCCACTTGTGATGTCACATGACAGTACCTCCAAATTTGGAGGTACTCTCACATTCAGTGTAGTTCTCAAGGGATACAAAGACCCTTAACTTTATTAGTGGTAGTTACCTTCAATATAAGCAGCCCCTTGTTACGCTTGAACTACCAAAGAAATGTGTGACACACAGGTAGGAAAGATATCAAAAGGCAGGAGAAAAATCAAAACATAGATCAAGAATGAAACTGAAACAAGAGTTAAAGAATCAGCGTCAAGAGTTTCAAAGCAAGAAGTCAACACCAAAAAGAATTTAAAGCAAGAATTACTAGAGAATTCCATACATTTGACAAAAAGGGTTTTGTATCTGTAAACTCATATGAGTAAGTGCTCTGAAAGATGATCTTTTAACCTGTCATGTCACTACCGGTGGGTCACAATCTCAGAGGACACATCCTTTAGCAACACAGGCCATGTCCCAACAACGGGAGACACATGAAGGTGCCTGTGAAGACAGTGATATTTTAAACAAATTCTTCGTCTTGGAAAACCCTCAAAAAGAAAAAAGAAGCCCCTGAGAAAAACAGATGAAATGATTTAATTCATAAAAACTCTAGCGTCAGGTTTTGATCGTCTGATTTTTGAATTTCTGGCACTTCCACTCTTAATCTTTGTTGCTTTTGTTTGTAGCGTTTTGCTTTGCTTCAGTATTTTGGAACCTTGTTTTCCACGAGTCTTGTCTCACATCAAATCCTTGTGCTCACAATAATGCCCAACACCTTGCATATCATAACACTCATGAAGATGCAATGGATAAGGACCTGTGTGCACAGGAAGTCATGAAGTGGATGGATCTCTGTTTTGGAAGATTATGGACTCCTGTGAACAAAACTGATGGGCAGTTGTTCCTCATCATCCAAGTTTGACTTTTTGCTCCTGCAAGAGTTTGCATTTGCTTTAGTTATTGTTTTCCTGGAATTCAAGCTATTTCTATGTTTCTTTATCTACAAGTTAGTATTTTGTTTTGACTTGACAAAAGATTGGTCTGATGTTCTGGCTTTCATCTTGTCATATTTTGTGCCTCACGTTTGATCTCCCGGTCCTCATTTCAGATCTTTTCTGCTATTCTTTAGTAGAACAGTTAGAATATGTTGGTATACACTGACTTATTTAGTAGTGTTTTCGGGAAGATACTATTAAATGTTTATATGGCAACATGTTGAGCTGTGTGTTCTGCGTGTCTCTCCAAGGCTGTCATCTCTGAGCAGAGTTCTAGGGGAGCTGTGGATTATAAATGCACACTGAAAAGACCCGACATCAAGACAGAACCATTAGCAAGGATATGATCACAGAGTTAGTGATACAACTGACAGACAGCCGCTGTATATGTAAATAAATTCTGTTTCTTCTCTCCTCGTTTTCTTGTCCGTGTACTGTATAGCTACACATTCTAAGTACAAGCAAAGGAAAGTGCAGAAAACTGTCCTTCGGCAGCATCATGAAAGCATCTGAAGCGCCATTTTACAAATGCAGTGAAGACTTCAAATAACCAAAGTCTCTGAAGCAGAACAGCTCCACTAGATACATGACATTCTGTCAAGTGCAGACTACTGAGCTGAAGTGCAGGAAAGAAAGAGAGAAAGAAAACAAAAATGATATTATGCACCTAGGGCAGGGATGGAGGGCATTGAAGAAAAGTCTTTGGATATTATTGAACTTCAGGTCTTCCTTCAAAATGAAATGAGGTGAGGTTAAGTGATTACCTGCACTTGAAAATTGTAAGAAATCAGAGCCTTATTTTTTATTCTTTATTGTTTCATAAATCAATTATTTCATGGTTTACAGTATATAAAGTCCATAGGAAGAGTAACTCTTTAATTGTAAGGGCAATGTGGTGAAATTCACATATTTAATATCTTGAGTTTCACATAATTAAAAAAAGTATTATTTTAAGGCCACCTTTGTAAATCTACAGTAAATAATATATTTAAAAACAGAGGTGTGCATGTTATTATTCTCAGCATGTGTATAACATTATGTAAATGCATACTGGCCCCTTTTTCATTCTCTATTCTGCTGGCTAAACATGAATTACATTCTGTAGTCTTCACGCTCACAAGCATCCATTTTATCTGTACACAGCAGCCCAGGATCAACCTTTGACAACCTGAATAATAACTGAACAAGACCTTAAAATATACCAAATAACACTTTTATAATATAAAGGCAATGTAGACTATAAACATTAAATATGAAACAATAACTGCCCCTTACCTATTAGGCACATTCTGGAGTCATCCAGCCAGTTTGACTTGCGTCTTTCTTCATGGCCTTAGCTCACCTTCACCTGACTCCTTTAGTTCTTTAAATTTACTCACCATGCCCCTGGTGTCACTAGAGAACTTTTAACAACATAAGGATCCCTCATTTATTAAAGCTGGTTATTCTAAATACAATGTTCAAAGACACCCGTTTAATTCAGTTAAGAAAGGAACATTACAAAGGTTGCCAATCACAGTTTCTGTTCTGCTTCCATTTGCTCAGAATGCACTGAAAAAGGGATTTGACAGGTCGCAACAAACAATGATTCAGGTAAAGTTTCTAGGAAAATTGCCTTGATGAAAACTGCCATAACACAATCCTTCTTGTTTGAGTAGTTTGAGCCCTGGTACGCCTCTACATTTAGACGTCACAGAGAATGAAGACAAAACTGATAGCATTTAAGGAAAATGCTGCACAACCTCTAACTGACACGCTAACACTGAGTACGTTCAGCCAACAAATCATTCAGCAGAAGTGGGTTAGTGTTAGGGGCTCCTTTATATCAATAGCAATACATCTGCATAAGACCTCATTGTGACTGTGACTGCTCATGTTACCTTCAGACAAATCAGAATTCTCCTGTCTTTTCAGTCATTCTGGTGCATATTTAAGACGGCAGCTGATGTTCATCATAATATAATATTAATTTATTTGTTTGTATTAATGTATTTATTT
>JANRMT010062825.1:3833681-3858899 GCA_026402145.1 Polypterus bichir lapradei | reverse complement strand
TCTATCTATCTATCTACACTGTAAATAGCAACATGTTGAGCTGCAGAGGTTCCCAAAAATTTGGAAACACACCCCTAAATAACATCACATTTGAAGATGAAGAAGTCAGATTTCTTACTTTTAAACCACAAATTGAACCACATTCAGTACTGCAGGAGAACAAATGGAACTCAAAAAATAAGCTTTTAACTTAGTGCATAAAATGTAAATATAAATTGAGCAATTTACAACAATCACAACAATCAGTTCTTCCACAGATATCAATACTAGTATTCACCCTTCTCGACTGATCATTGCAAGGTCCATGTTCCATTCTCTTAAATAAAGTAATCTGCCTTTGCAAACGTTCTTCCCACAAGAAAGCACATTTCTGTGGCTCATTCACAGGTTTCAATTATGCGTGTAATGCTTGATTCTTTTCATATCATATAACAGGAGCACTAACTAATAAATGACCCACAAATGACAGCACACTGCAAGACACCGACTGCATGATGATAAAGTCAGACAGTGCAATTCTGTCGAATCGTGACACAGCCTTCCTCTTTGTCGCACCATCTGAAATGTGATCTCACACCTCCTGGGAGTGTGGACAACCCAGGTTGAGAACCCTTGATCCACAGTATCTATCTATCTATCTATCTAGAAAGTGGTCTCATTAGTTTAAATGTGGGCTACACGATGCTTAAATTTGCACAAATAAGTCAGAATTTCAAAATAACTGATAAATGTGGTCCTGTTGGAACAAATCTGCTGCTAACAGCACTCTGCTCAGAGATACAAATGTGATTCTCATGCCACTCTGAAGGGCTAGTCTTGCCTTGAAAGTAAGCATGATGATGTTTGAAGAACCTCAAGTGATTCCGAATTCTGATACACCAGCATGGGTCCCTTTAAAGGTGGGTGTTTGCGAATGCAGAATGTTCAAAACTGCCTGTTGTGACATGTGACATCGACTGAGCATTGTGAATTGGTGCTGCCTTGGGGCTTTTCTCTTGTATAGGACAGAGTGTCTCATGTAAACAGACAGTCCTGCAGCATCCTCATCGTCTCACTCTGTGCTTATGCCTATTACAGACTCAATGAGCTCATTTTAAAGGAGATTTTATGTGCAAATTAGCAGATTTTGCAATCGTCATTATTACCAGTTGCTTCAAAGATTTTAAGTAGATAATTTTATTGCTGTGTCGTTTTATTATATTGGAACTGTAGCAGCCAATTCTTTATATGATTTTTTTTTCTTTCAATAAAATGTAACAACGGGAAGCATATTGCTGGGGAAACAGAAAGATGCTTTTTATGAGGAGTGATGCGACCTAATTTTTAATGATTTCCCAGTATATTTACATATTTTGACAGCTCATAGAGCTGAAAAAGTTTCATCACTGCAATTCGATGGCTCCTACAAAGGCTGGCCTTCAATATGTGCAGAGAAAGTGTGTACATCCTACTGTACATTGTGAAAGTCGACAGCTCGTAATGAATATATTCTATGAATCATAAATGACATTTGTGCCTGTTTCTGGAAGCAGTGCCACACTTCAGATTCTTTACTTTTTCAGATTCTGCTCCACTTACCTGATGGCACATCTTCAATCCCCAGGGGCAGAGACCTTTAATTCTTTATGCTGAACAGCAGCTCACAGCTAAAGGCAGTACCAGTTTTGCATTCTTCTATTTTTTTGTAGATAACTTTTGCAATTCAAGTTTTTGTTTGTTTTCCTTATCTAATACTGCAATGTATGTTGAAATGAAATGTGCTTCTGAGCATAGAGGAGGACATTATTGTTAATACAGTGACAATAATTGTTGACATTTTAAATGACAATGCATGCCATCAGCTAATGGTTAAAAGAAGACCCTGAAAAGTACAATTTAAAATCAAGAAGATTAGTTTTTTCTTTTTCATTATTCCTTTCTGAAAGAGCAAGTGTGCTCCCCTAAATAATCAAATGCAAATAAAACAGCAGTCAGATGGGACACTGCTTACCACACGGATGTCAGCTCGCTAGATTTGTGTGAATATGGCCTTAGAAAATACATTTATTGAACAGTTTTTAGTAATATATCTTAGTTGGTTCAGATTACACATATGAGTGTGCCACACACGTGCGCTTAGGGGACAAGTAAAAGCCTTGATCGAGCATAAAAGAACAGAGGATGGGGGACTGGAATGAGGCACTAACGTTTTCTCTCCTTCATTCTACAGAAAAACAACCGATAAAGCATTTCTACCGGTCATCACATTCCGTACATGCAAAAGATTCCTCTTCCGGCTTCAAGGAATCACCACACTTCCGGACTCCCCCCATGATGACTTCAGTTCTGTACCTCCGCTTCTGACGTCATCTCTGGCCACTACTATCAACGTCAGCTCCACTATTCTCCTCACTTCCTCCCTGCTAATTGGACTTTCTTTACTGGCTCCATAAAAGAACCAAGAATACACTTTGTTTTGTCGAATGTATTTAATTTGTTTGACCCTAATTTTGAACTGGATCATACAGCCAGTATACGGGGAGGCTCCCTAACACTTAACCTGTATCTCTGTGCTCTTATTTAAATTTATCACTGAGTGTAATTTATATACTTTCCTTATCCTCACTTTCAACTATATAGAGAGAACTTTATTCATCCCCAGGGATAAATTTGTCTTTTTTACAGAAGCTCTTTGAACAAATAAATACATAAATGGGTAGTTAGATAATCAAATAAATATATATACACACACATTATGGTCTGAACACTCATCAGAATGACTTAAAAAGAAAGAAAACATTTGACTTGGCTGTCACAGTTCCAGTTGAGGCATTTAGAAGACGTGTTGCTGTTGGTATAAAGGAGCCCCCCTGGCATTTCTTCTGACACTTCTGCTGAATAATTTTTTGACTGAAAGTCCTCAGTGTTAGTGTGTCATTGTGAATATGTGCAGCGTTTGTTTTAATTTCTCTCCTTTGCTACAACCTCTAAGGGGTCCAGAATGTGTCCCATAACTAAGCGTGTCCTTTTACTTAGCTTGTTGGTGGGCCTCTCTTACATTTACCTGTTTGACTGACCCCTTTATGATACAATTGATCACATTTCTTTTGTTTTCCAATTGGATCACAGGCAGGTGAAGTGGCTTGTTTAGGGTTACAAAGTGTTAGTAGCAGGATTTGAACACACAACCTCAGGGATTGAAATCCAAAGCCTTACCCACTACGCCACACTGCCTGCACTACAATAATCTTAAAATCTTAAAGTGATGTTACCAGCTCAGCACACTGGCCATGGCAGAGTTGTAGAAGATGTGAAGGATGTCAATTCCCTCATTTAAGGAATGCAATTCTCCTAAGGAAAAAGAGACTTTTCTTATACACTTACTCTGGGTCCCTAAACCATTCCAACATGTCAGTAGTGTGGACCCCCAAGTACTTGTAAGAGCTCACCACCTCAACATCCACTCTCTGACTAGAGACTGAACATACAAGGTGTGATCAAAAAATACAGTGAATATTTAAATAATAAAAAAATTATTACAGTAAAAGACACATTGCCATTAATCCCCCCTCAGAATACTCCCCCTCACTACAAACACACTTATCCCATTGTTCTTGTTTACTTTCTGAAGCAGTTGTGGAAGTCCTCTTTCGTGAGTGTCTTTAGTCACGCTGTTGTGGCTGCCTGTGGCTGCTCGAGCTTCTCCAGTCGCTTGTGCACGGCTGGCACAATTTCTTTTAGCGTTAGTAGCATTCTGTAGCGCACGTTCTTCATTTGTCCTTTGTGTCCGATTTGCACGATTTGTTTCAGTGTTAGTAGCATTTGTAGCCGCACGGTGCTCATCCATTTGTTGTGCATGTTGTGTACGTCTGGTCGCATTAGCAAGTCTACGTTCCTTGTCAGTCATGTGACTTCGTTTCCTACTCATCCTTTCCGTGGCCGCTGGTCTTCTGGCTGTGTTGTGATCGTCACTCATTTTAGATCTGAGATCAGCTAAAATTTAAACAATGACCGTTGTTAATACCCAGCCATCATTCCTCAGTTTGCCAACAGATGTCACAAGGATGGATGCCAAATTGCATGGTTCTAACTTGTACTGAGTCGAGGTATTGACGCGAACACCATACATACGGGGTATTGACGCGAACACCATGCATATGGATAGTATCAAATTATATATAAGGATTATATTGTTATAAAATATGCTGCATTCTAAAATTCAAAAGTCAAATTTATATTGATTTTTGTAATATCTGTAGTAAACTCATAGTTCTCTTTGGCTTCATTTAACAAAAATACTGAAATTCATTAAAACATACATACCAGTAGTCCACATACTGTAAATGCATGTATGAATGTTAATATATAAATCAATTCATAATCCATTTAAATGAACAAGTTACAAGCACAATGTTATATAGCTAATACTACATCAAAAGGTAAAGTATCAATTATCATAATTTCTTTATAAAAATGTTTCACAATAGGGTTGTAATATTACCAAAGGTGAATGGGGGTAACCATTTACATCTTCACCTTGGGCAGCATAAACGCTAGAGCTGGCTCTGGCACTGACGCCATTTTTTCACTCAGTGCTGACTGCTGTCCCCTGGCTGCTATTAGCTTTCCTAACCTGCTGCCACATTTCAAAAAAGAAAATTTGATAAAGACAGAAGACAGCTTTAAGGGAGACATTAAGCACCGTATAGGATTGTGATGAGCAGAGAGGTACCAGTGTCTCTGGTTTGTAAAGTAAAAGTGACGAGAGTAGTTTGTTAATATATTCTGACACACGTTGGGTATATAAAGTGTTATTCTTGACCCTCAATAAAACTGAGCTTGATACCACTGGTCTATGGGTGGCATAGCGGTAGGGCTCAGGCCTTCCAATAAAGAGACCAGGGTTTGTGTCCCAGGTCCTCCATGTGTGGAGTATGCATGTTCTCTCTGAATGGGGTTCCTTCGTGGTGCTCTGATTTCCTCCCACAGTCCAAAGACATGCAGGTTTTGTGAACTGGCAGCACTAAATTGGCCCTGTCTGTTTGTGGTGTATGCAAATGTGTTCATCCTGTGATGGAGTAGCGCCTTGTCCAGGATTTGTTCCTTCCTTGCACCCTCTGTTAGCTGGGATATCCTCTAATGACTCTGCTTGGGATTATGTGGGTTTGAAAATTATATATGACCACTGATCTATGTACATATTGCACATTCTTCCCGAGTGTACATCAGTTTTGTCTGTGGATTCTGCTCTCACAGTTTTAACACATGCAGTTTAACTTAATGTTCAACACTAAATCGGTCCTCTAACTCTGATATTCTGTATATGCATTTAATTATCATTTTTTCAAGGCTCCAAAATCCGTACTAACCCCTACTTTCTCTGCTGTTCTTTTTCCGTTTTTCTGTGGTGTTGATCTGCGCCACAACCACCTAATCAAAGCAACGTGCAGTCCCTACATTGATGGATTGAAGGCTAGAGGTCCACATGACCATCATCATCTAATTCTCCCATGTGCAACATGTAAACCATGAGGACTGATTGGGATCATTGATGTTAGGTAGAATGCCTAGTGGGATCTGGGCGGTCTCGTGGCCTTGGAACCCCTGCAGATTTTGTTTTTTTTTCTACAATTTTTTTTTTTTTTTTTTTTTTTTTTTTTTGTCCTCCCTGGCCATCAGACCTTACTTTATTCTTTGTTAATTATTATTGCCTAATTTGTATAGATTTTTTTCTTTTTTCTTTCTTCATCTTGTAAAGCACTTGAGCAAATGAGCTACATCATTTGTATGACAACTTGCTATGCAAATAAATGTTATTGTTGCTGTTGAAGGAGGAACAGTGTGTTCCAATTCAGTTTTATTAGGATGTGTTGTAGTTGGATGGACAAGATACACTACATGTTATACTATATACACTAGCGATCAAAATAGATAAAATACATTTTTGTAATTTTCAAAGTCACTGTTTATCTGAATTGAATGTTATCTCAACATGAACAGAAGAGACATATTGTAATCAAATTGTATCTGTGAAAACTATCCCACATCACAAAATAGAAGATTTAAACAAGATAATTTGATGAAGGTCAGGGATCAAAATTAGAGAACAAGTTGTTCTCATTAACATCTGGTCTTAATCTGGCAATTTCTTGAAATATCAGGCAACACTAATCTATTAATCAACACTGGTAGGCATTTTGCAAGACGGTGAGCTGCTCTAGGGTAACTGAAACCGGGTGACATCAGGTTATACAGATGAAAGCTGAGGGGATGACCCTCTCAGCCATTGGAAGAGAAGTTGATCATTCCAAGAGTGTAATGTCTTTAATATTGAAGCTGTACTAAGAAACAAAGACTTTCAAGTCCATAACAAAGGCTAGTCATCCATGTAAGATGAGTGCACAAGAATACAGAATGATATGGATACTCTCAGTGTACAGTAGATATGGTTTAATGCCACAGCTGGAATTGCTCACCAATTCAATGCTGAACAGGGCAAGAATTTGTCTCGACAGAGTGTGTCTCATCATTTGAGAGAATTGGGAGGACTGAAGGCCCACCAAGCCTCTCATCAGCAAGAAGAATAAAGAAATTAGGCTAACTTTTACTGAGGAGCATGTTGGGTTGACTGAGGAGAACTGGTCCAAAATTCATTTCAGTGATGAAATCAAGTTTAACTTAGCTGGTTCAGATGGGCACCACCATGCTTGGTGTTGAATTGCAGAAACACTGAACTCAAAGTGCGTGAATAAGTCAGTAACGCTTGGAGGAGTAAGTGTCATGGTGTGGGAGATGTTCTCTGCAGAAGAAGTCTCTCCTCTCATAAGGCTACATGGCAAGGTGAATACTAACGTGTATCAGAACCACTCTGAGGAACATGCAGTCCCATCCCATTGAGCATTATCCAATCAAACAGCAATGTCCCAGGCCACACATGCAAAATGTGTGAAGCAGTTCTTAAAAGTGATGAAATGGCAAGCCCAGTATCCACATCTGAACCCAAATGAGAACCTGAGAAAGAGAACTAGTGACAATGTTATGGCAAAGAAACTCGCTGAAGTTACCAAATTGTGGAAGAAGCTGAAAGATGACTGGAACAAAATCAAGCCACAGCAGTGCAAGAAACTGGTCATGTTCTACTGGCGCGATGTGCCAAAGTCATTTAAAGCAAGGGCCTCTACACTTCTTACTCAATTTTGAAAGCTGTAATCTTTAAAATACTCATTTGCAGGCTTCTTTTGCAATACAGTTGTAACAGTTTTGTGGTTTTCCAAAATTAAATGGCTAATTTTTAAAACAGTTCAGTAGAACAATAAACATACCTAAAGCTACAAAGACTTTAAATTTTGAATAGTGAATTTTGAAAGAAACAATTATTCCCTAATTTTCATTGCTAGTTATAAACTAATGCTGCCAGCTGCTCTGCAATGGACTGGCACCCTAACCAGACTGCTTCATAATACCCCAGGATTGGTTAAACATTCTTGGGAATATAGGTCTGAATATTCTATACACTTTGCTTAATCATACTTGAAAATAATAAAAAATATTCAAATAAATGTACTGAATATATCCTTACAAGAAACTACCAATAAATATTTACAGAAAATGGTTAAAAAATGCTCTTACCTGAATCAATTAAGGATGCACAGTATAGAATTATTCTGTAGAAACACAGTCACTCAGCCTGTACTGCATAAAATGTCATTAACGCAACATGATGCTATATTTGCATCTTCCAGCCAGAGATTCCATTTCCCAGGAGAGTGAGAAGCTCACTTATAGATCTCTTTTAATACAATGAAAAGCACCGCTAAAAGACTTCAAGAGCAGTGTATGCAATGGAAAGAAATAAAGGCTTAGTTTACTGATCTAGAGTTTCTTTTGTGCTATTGGATTTCACAGTCAGTACACAGTGCTTGAAATTCATTCTTTGCTAGACTCTGCATAACTGGACAGTCAGGCTTCAAGCGATGTGCAGTATATTAGTTAATTAGCATATTCAATAAAGGTGTATATTAGAAAAATGAACAGTAGAAACACGCCTAATTAATAATTTCTTTTGATGGTGTTCTACTGATGCCAGTCACTTCACCATCAAATGACTACTATTGTGTTATTTCATGGATTATCTTCTTTAGCTTTCACACTATACTGAGCACTAAGAAAATTCTGAGTAAAATTAATGCATTACAAAAAACCCTTTAATGAAATTGAAGGTTTGCATAACATATACACCGATCAGCCACAACATTAAAACCACTGACGAGTGAAATGAATAACAGTGATGATCTTGTTACAATGGCAACTGTCAAAGGGTGGGAAATATTAGGCGACAAGTGAATAGACAGTTCCTGAAGGTGATGTGTCTGAAGCTGGAAGAACAGGCAAACATAAGGGTCTGAACGACTTTGACAAGGGACAAATTTTGATGACTAGACAGCTGGATCACAGCATCTCTAAAACAGAAGTCCTAAAGGTTGTTCCCGGTATGCAGTGTTAGTACCTACCAAAAGTGTTCCAAGGAAGGACAATGGGTCCTGATTCTACAGAAGAGCTTCTGTCGCACAAGTTGCTGAACATGATCAGAAGACACAGTGCTTCATATGAGGCTGCATAGCTGTAAAATGATCAGAATGCCCATTCTGACCACTGTCCACCACCAAACACACCTACAATGGGCACGTGAGCATCAGAACTGGACCATGGAGCCTGGTCTGATTAATCATGTTTACTTTTTGATCATATGGATCGTTGGTTATGTGTGTGTTGTTTACCAGGATGAACTATGGGAAGATGCCATGCCGGGCAAGGCAGTGTGGGCAATGTTCTGCTGGGAAACCTTGGGTGCTGGCATTCATGTAGATTTTACTTCCATACATACAACCTACCTAAAAATTGTTGCAGACCACATACACCCCTTCACAGCAACAGTATTCCCTAATAGCAGCAGGCACCTTCAACAAGATAATATGTCTTGCCACACTGCAAAAATTGTTCAGGAATAATTTGAGGAACATGAAAAGGTGGTCAAGGTGTACTCAATCAGATTATCTGTGGGATGTGCTGGAAAAACAAGCCTGATCCATGGAAGCCAGACCTTGTAATTCACTGGACTTAATGGATTTGCTGCTAACATCTTGGTGTCAGATACCACAGAAAACTTTCACAGGTCTTGTGGAGACTATGCTCTGATGAACTGCTGAATCACCATACTGCTCTTCATCGATCAAACCTTTGGCAAACCCCTCCTTTGTACCTTCTTGCACATTTATCCTGCCTCAAGTTTCTGACCACTACCAATTACCAATTCAGGAAACAATTTACATTTTTAAACTTCCCACAATACTTAAAAATAACACAAAAGACATACACATATTCTTGAGCATAAAGACACTCAAACAGAGACGAATAAACAATCAATAATCAAAAAGTTAAACTAAAATTCAACTTCCTTAAATTGTTGATCCTTCTCAGTCCAATGAAAGTGAGTTCATCTGCCCCACACCTGGCCTAGGGCACTGGCTTTAAACTTAGGTAAGGTTTTCTATATGTGGTGCATGCTCATGCTAAAAGCTAGAAAGCTAAAAGCAAGTTAGAAATGGTAGTTGGACACACACAGAGTGCTTGTAGACAATCAGTACACTGTAAATGAAACAATAAAGTTTCAGCCGACAAAATCATTATTTCTGACGGGAACATTTGTACTCACGTGGAACTTGGCTGTACAGTGTTTGTTGGTTTCTGTGAAAAAAGAGCTCCTCTAAAAACAGTTAAGTGGTCAAAACAATCCCTTCAAGGCTAACAGAGAGAATAAAGTTCTATCATCCAAAGAGAAAATTAAAATCTTAGATTGAAAAGTGGCATGTCACATCATGAAATCATTATTCCCTAAACAATACAGTATAACAGCTATTTGCATAGCATTTAGCTTGCATTAGGTATTCCAAGCAATCTAGAGATCATTTAAAATATACAAGAGGATGTGCATAGGTTATGTGTAAATACTATACCATTTCAAATAAGGGACTTGAGCATCCACAGATTTTGGTATCTGCTGGGCATCCTGGAACCAATCCCCTACATATACGGAGGTCCGACAATATTGGTTTTTTTGGACTCTAGATTTTTTTCCTTCAGTTTTGTGGTGTCAGCTTAGAATTTCATAACAGGAGATGCTCACACTTGGATTGCCTTTTAG
Source organism: Polypterus bichir lapradei (assembly GCA_026402145.1). Lineage (NCBI taxonomy): Eukaryota > Metazoa > Chordata > Cladistia > Polypteriformes > Polypteridae > Polypterus > Polypterus bichir. Next base: position 3,848,719 of record JANRMT010062825.1, on the reverse strand, counting down.
GCAAATTCTTATTGCTTGTTTTTTGTGATCTTTTTGTCATTTTTGTTATCCTTTGATTGTAACAGATAAATATCAGCTATTATAAAGACTGATTGCTGAACACGTCTCCAAGCCAGAGGTTTTCATTGTTCCTCTCTTGGGGGACATTTTTGTCAGTTTTTTGGTATTTTCTTGAAACATTTATAACACTTTTGAACTTTCAAAGCCAAATTCTTATTTTAGGCCAGTGTAGGATGAAGTCTGCAAATACAGTTTTGGGTCAAGCTACCTTGGGGCCTTTTATAATGCATTTGAACTTTTGAAGCCAGCTCCTTATTTTAGCTCTGTGTAGGATGAAGCCTGCAAATACCTAAGGTCAGGTCTATTAAAATGATTTTGAACTTTCAAAGCCAATTCCCTATTTGCTATTCTGTACACTCAAATGATTACAGTACTAATCTTTTTTATATGACAACTCCATCAGGTTCCTAAAAAAAGATTCAGTTTGGAGAAAATACGTGTTGTGCTAAGAAGAAATAGACTAAGGTTGTTTGGGCATGTGGAGTGAAAAGCAGAGGATGAATAGGTGAAGAGGTGCACTGAAATGGAAGTGGAGAGGATGATTACTATAGGGAAGTTGAAGAAGATGTAGTTGGAGGTGGTGTCAGATGATATGAGAAGAATGGATATCACCACAAAAGACGCTCAGGATCACGGAAAGTGGCGGAAAAACATTTGGGAAACAACAGCTTAATTTGGGTAAATCCATAAAATAACTATTAAACTGGTGGTGATGATGAAATCCTTCCAACAGGTCAGCCTGGAGCTGAATTACAAATTTGAATGGACAACTACATTGTATAGATTATTTATGAAAGTCTTTTTTACAGCTAAAAAAAGTTAAACTACCAAATCACTTCACAAGTGCAAGTTTTATAAATAAATAATACATTTTAAAGCATTTTCCTTACCATCTGTTTTTCATTAATTCCCTAGAATAAGCAGTTGAATATAAGATACAAATTTGACTTTAAAATTTAGCACACATGGTTTAGATATAAGATGGAGTTGAGTGGCAATGTAATTACTTACAAGTATGGCTGCTTATCTGAAAAATTTGGAAGTAGCTCCGATATTCCAGCTGGACCAGGCAAATACTTCAGAAAATTGTAGCATGAAATGTTTTATGCATCAAAAAATTGAACAGAGGTTTAATGAACACACGTGTTCTATAGTAGCTTTGTTATTCTGAAAAATTAATATAAGGACACTGATAAAGAAAATTATTTTAATTTGGAGCTTTTTTTGTGTAACATACATGTGCAGAACCCATGTCTTGTGTCAAGAACAAGTCGAGAAGCAAAATTCTTCAATATGGTTCACCTGTTTTATGATGATATGTGAGTCAGCTGTTTACTCTGCAGGGAATATGTGAGCAATTGGCCAGCGCTTCTATCCGATGTGAAGATCATGGACAGATGGTACTCAAGTGATGCTTGAGCATTAAAATGCCACTGTCAATGTTACCATAAGCAAGTGAAGTAATTATTTATTTTATCTTTTAATACAGTTTGCTTTTGGATAACTCTCTGGAAATTTTAGGTAAGTGTTTTTCGAGTCCATATAATTACAGAAAGTAAAGTGGACTAAGAAAGTTAAATGCAGATAACTGGTTGTAGTCTTCATCTATGGAAGCACAAACTGGAAGGGATAGTGAAGGCTTTGTGGGAAGGATTGGAGTCAGCACCTTAGGAAGGGGTGGCAGTTTCATTAAACAACATATTTTTAACATTAAAAAGTAATAATACGAAAACAAGAGTTAATTATGAACCTTAAGAAACATACACATCTGGTTTCTTATTCATATACTAGCTTTAAACCCATGAGACCTGCACTGATCAGCCATAACATTAAAACCACCTGCCTAACATTGTGCCAGTCCCCCTTTTGCAGCCAAAACAGCTCTGACCCATCAAAGCATGGACTCCAAAGGACAGCTGAAGATGTCTTGTGGTATCTCATACCATGCTGTTAGCAGCAGATCCTTTAAGTCCTGTAAGTTGTGAGGTGAGGCCTCCAATGATCGGCCTTGTTTTTCCAGGACTTTCCAGACGCTCAATCCTGAATATTCCTGAATAGTTTTTGCATTATGGCAGGGTGTATTTTGCTGCTAGGAGAGGCCACTTCCACCACAGAATATGATTGCAATGCATGGTGTTTTTGTGATCTACAACCATCTTTAGGTAGGTGGTACATGTCAAGGTAACATTCAGATGAATGTCAGGATCTAAGGTTTCTCAAGAGAACATTACTCACAGAATCACACTGCCTCTACCTGCTTGCCTGCTTCCCATGGTGCATCCTGCTGCCATCTCCTCTCCAGGTAAACAACCCACACACACACACCTGGCCATCCACATGATCTAAAAGAAAAATGCAAATCATCAGACCAGATCACATTCTTCCATTGCTCCATGGTCCAGTTCTGACATTCATGTGCCCATGGTCGGTGCTTTCAGAGGTGGACAGGGGTCAGCATTGGCACTCTGACTGGTCTATCACTATACATCCCCATACACAGTGAGCCGCTGTGTGTTCTGACACTTTTCTCTCATGGCCAGTACTACGTTTTCAGCAATTTGTGCAACAGTAGCTCTTTTGTGAGATCAGACCAGACAGGCTAACCTTCACTACCCACATCAGTCAATGAACCTTGGCCATGCATAACCCCCTATTTTCTTCCTTGGAACACTTTTGGTAGGTGCTAACCACTGCATACTGGGAACACACAATACTTTGGAGATGCTCTGACTGATTCGTCCAGCCATCACAGTTTGGCCCTAGTCAAAGTTGTTCAGATCCTTATGCTTGCCCGTTTTTTCTGTTTCCATCACTTCACCTTCAAAAACTGACCATTCATTTGCTGCCTAATATATCCCATCCCTTAACAGGTGCCACAGTAATGAATAAACACTTTCACCTGTGGCTGATCAGTGTATTTTCATTTCAAAAATATGAAACTCCACATAATGTAGATTGCCGAGTTTAGCCACTCCATGAATGTTCAAGAATCAAACTGGAACATTTGAACTTCAGAGCTACATGTCAGTGCATCTTATTGTCATTCATTTTTCTGCTTTTCACATTTTGTACTGTCTATATATTGGTTGTGTCATATTTGTAGAATTTTATTAATTTCTAGAATATTATTATAGTGTCAGTTACAGGATTACGTTTTTTTAACAGTCAAGGTGTTTAGAAAAGTGTACGGGATGAGAGACACTGTGGAGTTTAATTTTGTATTCAATTTCTCCATTACAAAACTGAATAAAAATATTTTTTGGGGGGGGTCAAACAGAAGTGATAAAGAATGTATACATCTTTTATTGGTTTTATTGTCTATTTTGTGAGTCTTATAGATTTAAAGCTAATCTGTTTTTAATTTTTCCATTATTAATCATGATTTTGATGTCACAAGGATGCTATGTATTTGTAGGCGTACCGTGTTAAGGAGACTGTATCATGATACGTATTATATATGGATTAAGTGTATCATTTCATGGATTGTAAGGATATTCGGGTTGTCCTGCCACGTGCAAAAGTTCGCTGATGACACTGCTATTGTGGGCTGCATCAGGAGTGGGCATGAGGAGGAGTACAGGAAGCTAATCAAAGACTTTGTTAAATGGTGCGACTCAAACCACTTACACCTTAACACCAGCAAGACCAAGGAGCTGGTGGTGGATTTTAGGAGGCCCAGGCCCCTCATGCAAATATAAATATAAATATCTGGGAGTGCAGCTGGATAATAAATTGGACTGGACTGCCAATACTGAAGCTCTGTGCAAGAAAGGACAGAGCCGACTATACTTACTTAGAAGGTTGGCGTCCTTCAACATCTGCAATAAGATGCTGCAGATGTTCTACCAGACGATTTTTGCAAGTGCCCTCTTCTATGCAGTGGTGTGCTGGGGAGGCAGCATAAAGATGAAGGACGCCTCACGCCTGGACAAACTTGTTAAGAAGGCAGGCTCTATTGTAGGAGTAAAGTTGGACAGTTTAACATCTGTGGCAGAGCGACGGGCATTAAGCAAACTCCTGTCAATCATGAAGAATCCACTGCATCCACTGAACAGTGTCATTTCCAGGCAGAGGAGTAGCTTCAGTGACAGACTTTTGTCACTGTCCTGCTCCACTGACAGACTGAGGAGATCGTTCCTCCCCCACACTATGCGACTCTTCAATTCCACCCGAGGGAGTAAATGCTAACATTACTAAAAGCTATTGGCTGCTTTCACATACATTTTTATTACTATTTAATTTAATATTGTTTTTTGTATCAGTATACTGCTGCTGGATTATGTGAATTTCCCCTTGGGATTAATAAAGTATCTATCTATCTATCTATCTTATAGTGCCTTTCATATCTATCTATCTATCTATCTATCTATCTATCTAAATGCACCTTGCCTCAAACCGTATTGTTTAACACGCCGGTCCTGGTCAGTAGTAAAGCAGATATGGAAATCTACATTAGAACAGAAAGGCCTAAAAATATATATGTTACGGCCAAAGCCCGAAATCGACCAAAGCGGGAAGTGTCTGGCCAAATCGGGAAATGGCCAATGTTGCTGTAAATTGACCGGCCAATGTCCGATCTTTTCCTCGATTTTGGGATTTGGCCAGTCAGTTTGTGAAATGGCATGGGGCAATCGGCTAAAGTCAGAAGAAAAAAGGCAAAGGCATCGAGTGTAGCCTTGGCGGCTCTTGTTCAGAAACCGGACGCCACTTGATTGTTTCACAATAATTAAGATTAGGTATATAAGTAGGTTTCACATTTCTGTTATCATTTTAGCCCTAAAATAATGACTTAACATCAGGGACCTATTTCATTGACCTTAAGGTTAGTGTTTGGGTGAGGGGAAGGCTGACGTCCATTTTCTGAACAGGACCCGCCTTCAGCAGTTTCTCGTGCAGAATGGATAACTCACTTCAGAATCTGCATCTGAAAGTTTTTAAGCATATTCGCACCTTGAACGGACAGTCTTACATTAACGCATCGGATTTTGGCCAGGGAGTTCTCACCACTTTATGAAATGGCCGGCCAAAGTAGCATATACACTGGTCATTTCTAGTAATTAGGACTTTGGCCACACCTTGCTGCCAACATGCGAAATGGCCGGCCAATTCGGGAACTGGCTGAACTTCGGGTTTTGGCCTAACATATACATGAAAGACTAAGGTGATGATTGGAGGACAAAAGAAAAGTCCTTGAAAACTGTGGCTTTAGTAACCTCTTGGCAGGAACTCTTTAGAGAGCAGATATTTGAAAGTGCATTTAAAACAATTGTAATGTTTTGAGAGGTTGTCTAATAAGGATGTTAGTTTCCTACTTGTCTTTCTGGAACAAAGTCAATCATACAGAAAAACAAACTTATTCTAATGCAGTAAAAGGTGTTGTGACCATCAGAATTTTAAACAAAAAACTTGAGGAACTAAAGGGAGAGAAAGATGAGTGTAGTGTTAAGAGACAAAGGATTGCTGTGGAGCTGAAAAGTTAAGTAATGACAAAGAACAGGCAGAATGGCGTTGACATGTGGAACAAAAGCAAAAAGGCATCAAGCAGAACATGATATTGATGGAAATAGCATTAAATGATATTAAAATTATTGAACCCATGACCAACAATGCTCAAGATAGTAGAAAAGAATTTTACCCTAGGCTGGAGTACTAGGGTTTTGTACCATGTTAGCCATTATGGATGTAGTGAGAAGTCAAGCAAAATGTCACCTTTTATTGGCTAACTAGAAAGATGACAATATGCAAGTTCTGGAGGCAACTTGGGACACTCCTTCAACAGAGATGTAATCATTTTGCTTGACTTCTCACCCCAGGCTGGGTAAAGTAAATCATGACTCTTAAGGTAGGATTGTGTGTGATACTTAGCAGGTCTGCAATATTAGAGGGAAGCCATCTTGGGCTATTTTTAGTTAAAATATAGTTACAATATTTTATTTGTTAAGAGCAGTGTTGGTGAGAATGGCTGACAGTGCCATTCCATTACTTCTAAAAGTTAAGTTAAGCATCCCTGTACTTCTTGTACTGTACTGTTAATTTCTAACTCCTGATGGGATGCCAACTGCTGGTCATACACCTTGTAATTTTAATATTAGCAGTTTGTTTTTTCTTGTCAAATCCATGGAGGATACTTAAGAGAAAATTAACCTTTAAATCCAGCATTCATTCTGAGATTGGCAGATTTTGATAGCCTGAAGACCTGAAGAGGTAATTGTTCATTTTACAGAACAAATCAGAATGTGTCTAGAAATGTAATGTGAGCTTCTGCATACAGAGCTGAGTTTTCATGGCTGAAATAACTAAAGAGAGTGGAAGTCGTCAAGGGAGGTTATACATTTAGCTCCCAGGTACCTTAGATTTTCAACAAAACAAATCCTGCATGTGGCGTGGACATGTTTAGAACAAAAAGGTGACTGAGCATTTTCTGGATGTGGAATAGTTTGCCGGCTGACATTAGATGTGCTTCCTCCATCTTTGTTTTTAAATCTAGGCTGACAACTTATTTGTACATCCAAGCTTTTTATGTAGTTAAGTATTTTTAATTTTCTTGTTAATTTTTGAATATATTTTATTGTTATTTTTACTATTACTATTATTCTTTTTATGTACAGCACTTTGGTCAGTGAAAACTGTAATAAAATGTGCTTTATAAATACATTTTACTTACTTAATAACTAAAAGTCAAGGGAGGTTGTGCTTACGTTGAAGCTCTGTTAGAGTGGCCACTGCATTTTTGGTCACCTCCCTGACCAAGACCCTTAATGCCTGATTACTTAACACTAGACTTCCTGAAGCCTACGAAAAAACTTGTATTCCTGGCCCACCTTAAATCTGTTTGCACCTCTCCGTCAGTGTCTTTTATTTTGTAAATGTGTCTATTAGCAAAAGCTGCAAGCAGCCTACTATCCCATCCTCCCACCAATGCAGAAAGTTCTCCCAGCTCAAGTCTTCTTTATCTGCGTGTGAGGTCCTGGGAAATAATATACAGTGGAACCTCGGTTTGCGAGCATAATTCGTTCCGGAAATGTGCTTGCAATCCAAAGCATATATATGCGTATATCAAAGCGAATTTCCCCATAAGAAATAATGGAAACTCAGATGATTCGTTCCACAACCCAAAACTATTCATATAAAAATGATTAATACAAAATATAAAGTAAAATACATAATACAAATTAACCTGTACTTTACCTTTAAAAAGAATCATGGCTGGTGTAAGTTTCTAAACTCATGTGGGATTCCACCTAACGGGACGACACACGGAAGAGCGTCCCAAAGCAATCGCAGTCTCCCAGCGCTGTAGCAGTTCGCCGTATAAGCACATCCAAAAAGATCGCAGACATACTATAAGCGCCTGCCGTCAATGGGTCATACAAGGAACATTATAAAGATCCCGCTACAATAAATAACAGCGCTGTTGCTGTTTCAAGCTGAATAAAGCTGGTGTTAAAGTACTGAGACTCAGCTTCGTGTTTTGGGGAGCAAGATGGGGACTCGCACTTCACAGCGCACACACACACAGTCACAATGTTGTAGTAAACAGTATACGCTCGTACGGATGTTGACTATATGAGTGAGGCACACAGACTCAGACGGAGAATAGGAGACGATTGCCAGAGAGAGAGAGAGAGAGAGAGAGAGACGGGCGAGCGAGCGAGATAAGGAGAGAGAGAGACGCGCTGGGCGGGCGAGCAAGATAAGGAGAGAGAGAGAGAGAGACACACACCAACAAAGCGCAATTTAGGATTGCCAATGCACCTAACCTGCATGTCTTTGGACTGTGGGAGGAAACCGGAGCACCCAGAGGAAACCCAAAAAGACACAGGAAGAACATGCAAACTCCATACACGGAGGACCCAGGAAGCGAACCCGGGTCTCCTTACTGCGAGGTAGTCAGCTCTACCACTGCGCCACCATGCCGCCCGACAAAAGGTACATGGAAAACAAAACAAGTGCGCGTTTATTCAAGAATATAACTGAAGAAAAAGAAATCGGGTTAGGGTTTTACACAGATACAACCTCTTGAGTGGCGCAGCGATAAGAACTGCTGACTAATAATCAAGAGGTACCGGGATCTAATTCGGCCACCCTCCAGAATTACCATTTTGAGTAGAAGCTGCTGTTATCGTTACTATTATACAATAAAAACATACATTTGATTTGAGTCTGTAACCGCCGGTATAAATTTATGGTGCTTGTAAACGTTGGCGTTTTTTTTTTATTCAGTTTTATTCTCTCAGTCACTTTTACGCTCCCCCCGATGTGACACTGCTGTTTTCAAATAAAGACGTGCTATAACAGAGGTGAACTCAGATGAGGATGTGGGTTCTACATCGGAGAAAGAGAACAGAAGACCTCTCCACAAGAAATGTCCACTCACAGATAAGAACAACGTAGCTGCACTAGGCGTAAAGGTGAAAGATGGCATTGTTTGGATGCAGCAACAGGTCAGGCGTCATCTTGCCAGTCAGTCTGCACCACACGTGTCCTTCAAAGAAAAAGCATGGCTTACAGAAATTGCCACGGTATCGTGCAATGTCCTGTTTGTGATTATGTTTTCTGATGGTCTTTATATAAAAACATCTATATGTTACATACAGTATATAAAAGCCAGATCGAATGTTATTTACCTTGATTTATTTACTTATCTTCCTACAGCGTAAAGTCACAAATAGACTGCAGATCTTCCTGTGTTTGATCGACATGGGCATGCTGACACAGTACATGTGTACTGAAGTGACTTTAGCTGCAGGTGGAAGCTCCTGTTGCACCCTACGCAAATGTGTTTGATCTTATTCCGGAAAAGATCCCAGTCGCCCCATGTGAGAAAGACTTTCTGAGACTAAGGTCAAAAAGGTTATGAAACCATTTTTGGACAAAGGCAGAACCGTAACAACAGTTGCGTGCAGTTAAAGTCACTTCAGTACTCAGGTGTTCAGGAATTCTAGTGTTAATTTGACGGGACGGCTAACTCCTAGAAGGGTTCTGGTGGTTCCAAACTTCTTCTATATCACAATTATTTGGACCACCTTACTGCTGGACACACTTAAAGCTTTACAGATAGGATATAATGGGTTGGATAATGGATGGATTGATGGATATATATATATATATATATACAGTGGGATGCAAAAGTTTGGGCAACCTTGTTAATAGTCATTATTTTCCTGTATAAATCGTTGGTTGTTACGATAAAAAATGTCAGTTAAATATATCATATAGGAGACACACACAGTGATATTTGAGAAGTGAAATGAAGTTTATTGGATTTACAGAAAGTGTGCAATAATTGTTCAAACAAAATCAGGCAGGTGCATAAATTTGGGCACCGTTGTCATTTTATTGATTCCAAAACTTTTAGAACTAATTATTGGAACTCAAATTTGCTTGGTAAGCTCAGTGACCCCTGACCTACATACACAGGTGAATCCTATAATGAGAAAGAGTATTTAAGGGGGTCAATTGTAAGTTTCCCTCCTCCTTTAATTTTCTCTGAAGAGTAGCAACATGGGGGTCACAAAACAACTCTCAAATGACCTGAAGACAAAGATTGTTCACCATCATGGTTTAGGGGAAGGATACAGAAAGCTGTCCCAGAGATTTAAGCTGTCTGTTTCCACAGTTAGGAACATATTGAGGAAATGGAAGACCACAGGCTCAGTTCAAGTTAAGGCTCGAAGTGGCAGACCAAGAAAGATTTCGGATAGACAGAAGCGACAAATGGTGAAAACAGTCAGAGTCAACCCACAGACCAGCACCAAAGACCTACAACATCATCTTGCAGCAGATGGAGTCACTGTGCATCGTTCAACCATCCGGCGCACTTTACACAAGGAGATGCTGTATGCGAGATTGATGCAGAGGAAGCCTTTTCTTTGCCCACAGCACAAACAGAGCCGCTTGAGGTATGCTCAAGCACATTTGGACAAGCCAGCTTCATTTTGGAATAAGGTGCTGTGGACTGATGCAACTAAAATTGAGTTATTTGGGCATAACATGGGGCGTTATGCATGGAGGAAAAAGAACACAGCATTCCAAGAAAAACACCTGCTACCTACAGTAAAATATGGTGGTGGTTCCATCATGCTGTGGGGCTGTGTGGCCAGTGCAGGGACTGGGAATCTTGTCAAAGTTGAGGGACGCATGGATTCCACTCAGTATCAGCAGATTCTGGAGACCAATGTCCAGGAATCAGTGACAAAGCTAAAGCTGAAGCTGCGCCGGGGCTGGATCTTTCAACAAGACAACGACCCGAAACACTGCTCAAAATCCACTAAGGCATTCATGCAGAGGAACAAGTACAACGTTCTGGAATGGCCATCTCAGTTCCCAGACCTGAATATAATTGAAAATCTGTGGTGTGAGTTAAAGAGAGCTGTCCATGCTCGGAAGCCATCAAACCTGAATGAACTAGAGATGTTTTGTAAAGAGGAATGGTCCAAAATACCTTCAACCACAATCCAGACTCTCATTGGAACCTACAGGAAGCGTTTAGAGGCTGTAATTTCTGCAAAAGGCGGATCTACTAAATATTGATTTCATTTCTTTTTTGTGGTGCCCAAATTTATGCACCTGCCTGATTTTGTTTGAACAATTATTGCACACTTTCTGTAAATCCAATAAACTTCATTTCACTTCTCAAATATCACTGTGTGTGTCTCCTATATGATATATTTAACTGACATTTTTTATCATAACAACCAATGATTTGTACAGGAAAATAATGACTATTAACAAGGTTGCCCAAACTTTTGCATCCCACTGTATTTATCTATGTCCTCATCATTGGCTCATCACAATCTGATTACAGAGGTCTACAGAGAGTTCCTTGGACTTTGTGACTTGTTCTTTGTCCACACATGCAGTGTGGATAGTGGGACCTGAAATGCCCAGGTGTGTGCTTTTCTAAATGATGCCCAAACAATTCAGTTTGCTACGGTAACTTGATTGAACTCCAAACAGGTTCTAGACACATCCCAAAGAGAATTAAAACAAAAAGGGATGTGCCTGAGCACAATTTGGAGTGCCATAGCAAAAGGTCTGAATACTTACAATATATAAAATGACAGATTTCAGCTTTTGGTTTTTAATAAATTTGTGAACCTTTCTGAAAACACATTTTCATTTTGACATTATGGGTTACTAAATGTAGATTGATGGGTAAAAATGGAAAGTTTCTGCATTTATATTAAATCTACACTACAATAAAGTGTGGAGATAGTGAAGGGGTCTAAATACTTCCTGAAATGACTGTAGGTAAAACTGCCTCAGTGCTAATATACCACTTAATGATTACCACAGCGTCAGATTTCATATACCTGAAAAAGCTGCCAAACCCTGCGAATCCCCAGTATGACTCACTTCTTCTTTGAGGCACAGACTGCACATTTCATTCAATAGTCCTTATCACTATAGAGAGCAGTCATCTCATACCTGAAGGGCAATTTTGCACTAAGAAAATTGATAGGCTGATTATTTCCAAAGGCAGATCATCTGTTCTTATAGACAAACTGTCTCTTTAAGTCACAACAATGAGACATCTCTTCAAATGTCTTGTTAAGAGCTTAATGAAGATTATAAGAATGTAGTTTACGTATATGAAAACTAAATGGCTTCAGAAATATAGACTCCTATAGCACACACCTGCAGGCAAGATGCTGAGTTGCCTTTGAGAGTATAATTTATGTTAGATTTATGTAATTAAATTCAGTTGTCCTGGCACCAGCTGGAGGCCCTGAATAATGCAGGCAGAGTCTGCAGGTCGACTTCAAATGCTCGGAACTGGCACTCTTTATTCATAACTCTCACTGGATGATAAACATTGATGTGAAAGAAATGCACCCAAGAGCCAGGCGAAAGAACCAAAGCCCTGCTGGCCTTTACAAATAGTAACCTTAGAACTGTACTTCCCTTACTGGTGACCTTTTTCTTTTATTGAATTGCATGTATTTTAGCAGCCTTTTGGTGCCATCCATGGTCCAGCTTGACTCCCATTATACAATTCTTCCATGTCCATAACCAAGATATCTGTGTAACTTGTAGTAGTACAAATCTCATTGATTGTGCTGTCCATTCATCCATTCATTTTTAGATCCATTAATTCTATGATTGGCTCAAGAGGGGCAGGAGAACATCTTGAAAGCAATCGGTGCAAGGCAGGAAAAAAACACTTGGATGGGTGCCTGTCTATTGCAGGACAGGCACACACCTACATTCATTCTATGCAGTCATTTTAGAGTTCTTAAATAGGTTTAATAGTTACCGACACACATATCTACAAATAACAAAATGTTGTTAGAATTTACATCTACGTGTTCTGAACGAGTTAAGGTTAAATTCACTTGGGCTTGGGCAGTCAAATATACTGATTACAAGAGTTCTTAACAAAAAACAATCTGTTAAGTGCGGTATCAGTCAAACCAATGTTAGGTGAACCATCACTGAAAGAGTGACATACAAACTCCGCATGCACAAACACCCAGGCTGGGATTTCATCTCATTCTCTTGTAGTCATGGAGCAGCACCACTGATAACTGTACTGCCGTGCTGCCCAATGTAAAATAATATAACATTCTCAAAACTGACTTCATTAAATGCAGAGCCTAAGCAGACAGCATTGGACTGAAGGCTGGAATCGAACTTGGACAGAGTGCCAGTCCTTCAAAGAGATCACTCACTCACACGTCCAGCCAATTTAGAACTGACGTGTTGTTGGGATATCAGAGGAAAACTGGAGTACCCACATACAGACTCACTCCGACACAAGGATAACGGGCAAATTTCACACAAAACAGTTTCCAGGTTGGAGGTCAAACTCTGTAATTTGGAGCACCTACACCACCGTGCTGCCCCTTGATTATTTTCTGTTAATATTTGACCTTTATCATTAGCACATTCTGCAAGTATGATGCACTGAATAAGATGAGAAAATGAATATTTTGCTACTGGAGGTAATATTATATAGGTTATATACTGTAATAAATTGAGTAGGCTGATCCTAAAACTTACCACTGGATCTGCTCAGGACGTCCAGATCTTGAACTATGCACACTCGTTTGGATATTGCCTAATAGTGTGCGTGTGTACATCACCACTGCCATCATCTGTAGACCTGCTGTCCCCTATCATTCTTAGAGGCAGAGCTGCAGCAGTGCTCCAGACACATTTGGGCATATCTAGCAGTAACTAGATAAGGTGACAGGGACTGAGCGCACACCTAGAGCTTGCTAAGGTTTTGTTGGTCACCGTTTCTGTTGTTACAATTATGGTAAATATACTCCAGGAACCTGTCAAAGAGAGTGAAAATTGCTTATAAATATAATTTTGGGCGTTGTAAATCTGAGATCAGGATAAAAGTTCACCTCGTGTCTGCTGCTCAGTGTTATTCTGGGCTTACTCAGTGATTGAAAGGCACAAAGCATCACTCAAACTGTCATATCTGTAAGACTAAAATTGCATCTGGACTTTTTGCTACAAAATTTGGGTAAGTGTAAGTGACGAACATGGAGAGAGACTCCATCAAGATATTTCTATTATTATTAAGCAAGATATCAAGGCCACTTCCACCCCTTCGCAAGCCTTTAAAATGAAATGGTAAATTTTTAGGGGTTCGTGGACTGCAAAGCTCAGCTCAGGAAAATGTTTAAATCTCTGTATTACCTCATGATTTGTAAGGGCATTTAAAGTTTGGTGCAAAGTTCGAGAACTGCTTGGTTTTGACACGCACAGATCAAAAACTGCATTTTGCATGTAGTGTTACACTTTCATTTTAGCAGACAGAGCACAGCTTCTTCGCATAGTTAGTGCAATCACGTGACTTAAAAAATTTGTGATAAATATTATTCCATATCTATCAAATCAATATCTTTTTACGGATTCATTGTTGTCCAGCATTTCTAAAACTGCTGACCTTTCCCATGATGTTCATGCTGATCTCCACCTGAACGCCACCTTCTTACAGCTACTAGTGAGTTAAGACAACTCACAAGCTCTCCTAAATCCTGGTGACGATAGAAGCAGTTGAGGAAAACTGATAAAATGCTTTTACTTTTACTCCTACTTCCAATATTAGGATGAAAATTGCGTCAGTCTGAGATTTTTGAGTCATTTCCTTCTCTGAGATGCCTGATAAATGACATGCTAACAGAATAAACGAGGAGGGTGATTGGAATTAAAAAAGCAGGCAGAGCGAGTCTATGCTGTGGGCCAGGCAAGCCGCTTTGTATATTCTCGACTGGCATAATACTCAGACTTGGTGACTGATTCAGCATTCTGGTTGGACTCCCGTGAGTTCTTTTATTTTTTTTATGAAGGTTTTTCTTCTACATAACCAAAGACGTGCATTCTAAGCTAACCAAAGGCTCAAAATTGATTTTTTACGAGTGAGTGAGCCCTGCAATGGAGTCATTCCTCATCCACGACTGGTACGAGTCTTGTGCTCAAAGCTGCCAAGGCTGGTTCAAGCCCCCCACAACCCTGGTCTTAAGAATGTCTTTTTATTCAAATGAATTATTACTGTACATTTCAAGTCATTTTTATAAATTTTCTGCAATATACTTTTACATTATTTAAAAATTCTCCATAATTATCTGATATTTGCCATATTTTATAAATAAAAAGTGGTTTTCTAGATTATTTCTGAAAATACAAATGAAATAGTCATTTTCTGATATTATTATGCATATAATGAAAAACTAAACAGTGAAAAAGAAAAGTGCATTTCTGGGTTAGCACTTTGTGCACAATAAATTTCCGATCAAAAAGATAATCCATAATGGACCAGACAGCTGCCATATTACTCACTAGTTAAACATTCAGCAAGCCCACTCCATGCTCTGATTCACAGGATGTTTACCACCTGCTGTTGAACTTTGCAGTGGAGCAGAAACCATTACTTGTGCTATCAAAGGTACACAGCACAAGACTAAATGATGTCTTTCATGGTCTGAATATGCTGGGAGTTATGCGCACATGTTGTTGAC
>JANRMT010062825.1:3773907-3817112 GCA_026402145.1 Polypterus bichir lapradei | reverse complement strand
TATCTATCTATCTATCTATCTATCTATCTATCTATCTATCTATCTATCTATCTATTTCAGCAAACTGATTGCAAAACGAAGTGACATGGCAGAAAGAAAAAGAAAGAGCAGCAACATCTACTGGGTGGCAAACAGATTGCAGAAGTGTTTACGTGATGAAGAACACCATACTAGGAAAAAGAAGAAGAAGAAGAGCAGTGAGATCTGCTGAGTGTCAAGTGTGGAATACAGAATGCAAGAACGACAAAGACAGGGAAATGCATGCCGACAACTGAGCTTCTCAGTTATGTGTTCCGATAATCAAATGTGAGTTCTTACATGTACAATCAACTTGAGAAGAGTTTACTGTTCTTCAAATACTCTAAACTTCCAACCATATTCAAGCATTGCTTTTACATCCATTGTGAATTGCATGACTTATGGACCTTGTGGAGAAGTGAACCCTGATTGTATACATATGGTTGATGGAAAGCATCCCAAAGATTATCAAAAAGATTCTGAGAAAGCCACACATGACAATTATCTATTTATAAGAAAAGAAATAACAGCAAAACAGTCACACACAACACTTTGGACAAAAGACAGGTAACTCCATGTAATCCATATTTAAACAAAAAGTCCAATGCTCACATTAATGAGGAAATTTGTTTGTTGGTCAAAAGTGTTAGATACCATTATATATACACATCTTGAAAGTACTCATGTTCTTCATGTTCTTTTTATTTTTTCAACAAAACAATTATTTCATTTTTAACTTGCACAGTCTCTGTAAGCCCACATTCAGCTCGCTCTATGTGAGCCACCACAAGTAATAAAATAAGCAATAACTTCTAGAGGAACTGAAAAAAGGAGCTATTTGGAAAACCTAAAAAGTGTCAACAGCTCCTTATCTTTAAGTCGCTGTTTATTTGCATTTTATTTTAACCTCATAGGTCTGTATACTTTGCTAGTAATTTATAATTTAGAAACTGTCTTTCAAAGCAAGCCCTTGATCAGTGGCCTAAATAACTCTGAACTGGGAAATGGAAATGATTAATTTTACTTACAGTATTGCCTATACATTTTTTATTCAAACAAGCCTCTCTATAATGTTATCTTCAGATTCAGAACATTTTAGGCACTCTAATTGTGTTCAAAGATAGATAACAATCACCATTATTATCCCCTATTCCTTGTGGTATAGTATTTAACAGATCATATTACTTCTATGTCTTTTTTTATTGAATATGTTACTGTCAACGTGTGAAATTAGAATGTAGAATGCCTAGGAAATCTATAGAATGACAGGAATGAGAAGTCAAAGTACGAAACGATTAAAATTTCAAACATTTCCTAGGCATTTCATGCAATGCCAAACGGCCAACCGGCAAGTCATCCTGAACAATGCCTAGGTATTATAAACAATGCCTAGGGAAAGTATCTTATACTAGGAGGCTCCGCCCACTGCTCACCAAACAGCTGAGCCGCTCCATTAGAGAAAGTGATTGTATTTAAAGATATGGTACAAGCCCTCTTCGGCACCCAACCCACAGTTGTGGCCTAGTATGCTGTCCCACGGCTTCTTATTTTAGTTTATAATTTAAAAAACAGAATAGGAATATTAAAATCTAACAACATCATATTAAAGTTTGATAAATTTTAAAAAGAATGATACCAAACATATATATGTAGGTTTTAAAATAGGCCCGATTTAAAGTGTGACAAAAAATGTGACATAAAAACATCACATAAAATCGTTGCACTTTTAGTCTTAGGATTTTATATATAGAGAGTAGATATAAATGTCTATGCGTGGAAATGTGTGTGTCTTTCTGTCCAGCCCGGAAGTGCGAGGCTACAGCATGAAGGTCAAAGAGTCAGCAAGGCGGTTCGAAATTATCAAGTCAGAAGAAGAAAGAAGTGTGAGGCTACAGTATGAAGCTAAAAGAAAGCATCGCCAAAGTGAAACCACCGAGGAAAGACAAACTCATTTAGCCGATAATACACAAGTGAGGCAAGCACATCGGCAAAACGAAACCTCTGAGGAGAGAGAAACTCACTTAGCTGCTGATAGACATGGGGGGCGAGTACGTCGGCAAAACGAAACCACTGACTCTGCATTTCAATTTTATTTCTGACGATTTCAATAGTTTCTAGGAGCCTGGGGCTTTTACAGCACGGGCTTACACAGTCTTATATATAAACGTCTACGTATGGAAGTGTGTGTGTCTGTCTGTCCGACCTGGAAGTGTGAGGCAGCCCAGAAGTGCGAGGCTACAGCATGAAGCTCAAAAAAAAGACTCTGTCGCCAAAGTGAATCCGCCTAAAAAAGAAAGAAACTGTTTAGCCGCTAATACACAAGCGAGGCGAGCACATCAGCAAAACAAAAACTCTGAGGAGAGAGAAATTCACTTAGCCACTGCTAGACAACGGAGGCGAGCATGTTGGCAAAAATGAAACCAACGAGGATAGCACTTAACCACTAATGCACAACCAATGTGATTGATTGATTGAAGTGCCAGAATCCATGGTTTCTAGGAGCCCGGGCTTTTTACAGCACAGACATACATAGCTAGTCTTTATATATAAACGTCTATGTGTGGAAGTGTGTGTGTCTGTCTGTCCAGCACGGAAGTGCGATGCTACAGCATGAAGCTCAAAAAAAGTGACTCTGTCGCCAAAGTGAAACCGTCAAGAAAAGAGAGAAACTCGCTTAGCCACTGATACACAAGCGAGGCTAGCACATCGGCAAAACAAAAACTCAGAGGAGAGAGAAATTTGCTTAGCCGCTAACAGACAACAGAGGCGTGAATGTCAGCAAAAACTAAACCGACGAGGAAAGCACTTAACCACTAATGCACAACCGATGTGATTGATTGAAGTGCCAGAATCCATGGTTTCCAGGAGCCCTGGCTTTTTGCAGCATGGGCTTACATAGTTAGTATAGCATATTAGACTAACACAGACATTTCATGCTTTGTCTAAAAACGTCACACGTTCTACAGAACAATCCCTGCTTTTCACACATTGCCGGTAACATAGGTTATATATTGCAAAACATCTGGCTAATACCTAATACTAAAAAGCGTCACTTAGAAACTGATTAAGCACATCTATTAGTTTGTTTTTTTTAATATACAATTACTCTGGAGTTATACTGCTTTACATTCTAACAACATTTTTCATTCAAAATATTTTTATAGCCCAGCTTTTAAAAGAAATGCTTTATAAAACTATAGTAAGTTTACAAATACAAATACTGGCAATCACAGGATCAAATATAAAAATAAAAATCTAATAAAGTAAAAAAGAAAGACCTCAAGCTGTTTGTGTTCTAGTTAACTCATACCTTTTAATTAGGAAGTAGCAAAGATAATGAAGCAGAAAAAAAAATGTACAAGACTATGTGGGAACTTCATTTTCAGTTTTGATGAGTATTATTTTATTAATTGCTTTTCAGCTTTGTGTTGCTTATTAGCCACAGGCATTACCAATAATGGGTTTATTCATAATAAACAGCTCATTTATAATAAAAGGCATAACGGAAAGCTAATTGTATTATTAATATTTTTGGCATCATTAATATTTAATGTGTAGTTCACATTCAAATGACCTCTGCAATTCATACCATGTGACAGTATTTAGTGGTGAAGACTGCTAGGGATCAAGAGCACCACTGTTACATGAAGTTAACACAGTACATCAGTTTGAAGGCCATGTTTTGTATAGAATACATTATGTTATGTACTTGTAGTTTGTTTTTTTACCATACAATTAGAGCATTTTGGTTGAGAGTTGGGTGTAAGCATAATGCCAAAAAAAGGCTGGGAAAGCCTAAAAAAGTGTGTGTAAATGTTAAAAGTTATCTAATTTGGAACTACCTTAACTTTAACTAAAAGCCCAGCAGTACAAAGAAATACTTTCCATATGCCAGGATAGATGATATTGGAAATTAACTCCCTGAACGTGTTGGCACTTTACTTGCCAATATGATGCTAACTGGTTGGCATTAATGACATTCATTGTCAGAAATCAGAGGCATTCAACAGGAGCTTAATATTGAGATTCATGCAAGCTAAAAAAACGTTTCAAAATTTCATTGTTTCTGGCCTCTTACCACTTTATTTTAAGGAATGTAATGGGACTGTGGAACAAACCACCGAAATGAGAAGTTGAAGCAGAAACCTTGACAACCTTTATGAAGTGTCTGGATGACATATTGGGACAGCTTAGCTATTAGCTAAACAAACGGGCTTGATGGAGTGAATGCTCTCCTCTTGTTTGTCCAAATACTTATGTTCTTTATATGGTGGAGACGTACTCTCTAGCAGGCTGTGGTCCGATAACTGCCAGCTAATGGTCTGAACTTTGCCTAAAATCGTAACCTATGTGAATAATCAGAAAGTTATTCAGTCAATTAGAATATTATCCCTGCTATTCACCTGAGGCTACATATCATGTCACGTTTGGACTTTTACCCTTAATCACTAACTCAGAATCGATTAGCTAAAATACAGAGACTAATAAGTTTTAGACATTTGGATTCTTTCATTGTTTATTCCCCTATGTGCTTTACTCATAATTAATGCTATACTGTTGAAATTTTGTGTCTAATTTGGTATCAAAAGAGCACTCCTGCTGTTAAAGCTTACAAAATTGTTTGACTAATTACACCATAAATTAAGACAAATCTCTGCACAACTTAACTAACAGTCACTTCTGTGTAAAACTGAAGCTTTTCCATTTTCCATTCCCCTGTTGTTATGATTATGGATATTTTTTAGATTAGATTAAATTTAGATTTCACACAGAAGCAGAAACATAAAAGCAAAGATACAGACTCACAGGACCAGTAATACAATCAATCAATAGATGGGTAAGTAATAAATAATTTGTGTATTTGTGTAGAAACCACACATTAAAGAGTAAAGAGTACGCATTTAGTCAGGGACATTGGGAGGAAAAGTTGAATTGCTTGATAGCAGGGGGCAGAAAAAATCCCCAGAGGGCTTTCTTAGCATACCACGGAGGAATCAGCCCGTGGCTAAATCTGCTCCAAGAGAGCACCTCCTGGAGGGGATTTTTCATGATGGCATCCAATTGTGTCACCATCCCTTTATCCACTACAACCTCCATTGTGTCCACGGTTCACCCTGTGATGGAGCAGGCTTTCCTGATTCCCTGTTCAGGCATAATGCATCTCTGGAGCTCAAGTTGCTTCCCAGGGGAGCACAGCAAATAAGAATTTATTATTCATATTAAATGTATGCGTGCTCTTCTGGACCCCTTGAAGTATTTTTAAATGAAGAACCTGATCGTGCTATTTATTTTGCACTCAAACATCATTTTTAGCAATGTTAATATTTTTTAGGTAATGTTATTTTTGTGTTTATGCTGGTAAGTAGTCACATGACTGCTCTGCAATATCAATGATGTAACATCTGTTACATATAAATATGACTGCATTTTCACAAGAAGTTTTCCCTTGGTGGAAAAACAAATTTGTTCTTGAAACTCTCAGCAGCTTAGATTTATCAAACAGGTAGAGAGGTTCATTTCAGTTTTCTGCTTTGGCTTTGTATCACGACAAGCTTGGCTCCGGCTATCCTTCCTTTCCTTTATGTATGAAGTACATTTAGAATGTGGTTTTTGCCCATAACACTACACAACACATTTTTCAAATAATTTTTGGTGATTATGGTAGACAGCTTCAAGCTGAACACAAATATTATTTCAGATTGACTATATCATGTAGGAATTTGGAGAAACATGAAACTAACTTTAACTGAAATTTTTCGTGTTGAATTACTTAATGATGCTGCTACATTTCATTAGTTCAACTCAGCTAAAAATGTTTTGTTGCTGATTGTTGTTTGTACTCTGCATCTGATGTTTCTCATTCTAGTATCCAACAATAGTCAGGAGCACTGATGGATTCCACTTGCTCTGATACTACTTTTCCATCGTTGTAGCGTTTTGGCGAAACGTTTCATCATGTTCGTCACCGACTACGCCAAAATGAGTAGGGAGAAAGCCCAAGTGTGAATGCAGAAAATTAATCTTTAGAAACACATTGCACTATGTGATTTTGTATACTTGAAGCATGTTGTCAACTAGCAAGATATAGTTTATTGCTCAGTAGTTGCTACAAAAATTCTCAATAACATCCTCGAAAGCTTTAAATGTCGTTTCCTCCAGCCCTGCTAGCAGATCTTCGAACTGCCTGTGATTGATGACATGTCTGATTTGAGAACCAACAAAAATTCCTCCCATAATCTTGTCATTAGTTATTCATGGCCATATCTGTCTCAAATATCGAAATCCTTCACCTTCTTTGTTTCACTAAATTTTTCAAAGGTCCAAGTTTTTAATGAAGATTAGACAAAAATATTTTTTTGAGCTGACATGTGACTAATGTGCCACACTTTTCTGCCCTAAAACCAAATGCTTACAGAGCAGCTCGTTCTTTTTAATGTAATGAGACCCTTAGGCTCGTAAATGAAACAACAGTACTTGGTTTACCCAAGCTGTAGTTCTGGGAGCAGTATTACTTCAGTTAGATCACCAAATATGTTCTAGTTAAGGTTATTGTGTATTATACATATTCATAACTATACATATACTGTACATACATATATAAGTATATATGTGTATATATATATATATATATATATATATATATATATATATATATATATGTATGTATATATATATAAATATATAATTATATATAAGTATATGTATATTATAATATGAGAGGAAATCACAAAAATAGGCGATTGCAATAAAACAATACGTGATAGAAAAATGAATAAAATACACCCAGACATGTTCAGGAAGCAAAATCTTTGTTGTCCAGTGTTTTGTATCTCTTCACTCAAACTAGCTCTTCATCTGCCTTTCCCCTGCTGGGCACTACCTTAGATCCCCTTTGGCCTTGGTGGGCAATTACATTACATAGTTTGGATTAGGGTGCATTCTCCTTTATTAATGTACTTCATTTCCTGGGATTTTGCTATTTATTTCCTACAGTGGCTTTCATTTTTTCAGCAAGTGACAAAAACACCTTTTCTATATTTTTATTCTTTGTGAAACTCATTCACGCATAGTTATTTCTGACTCTGTAAGAACACAAAAATATTTTTTTTTCTCTCTGAATTCTTGTCACAAGAAGAAACATGCTGGGGCACACAGGAGGCAATTTAAAATCAATTTTAGGTGGTCACTTGGTTGAAGAAAAAAAAATGAAAACTGCTGAGAAAGAAGATAAATACGACTTGTAACAGCAGTAAGCTGCCCAGCTGGATGCCAGGTTCAATCATTCCACTAAGCAGCTTCACTCAGCGGCCTCCTTGCATTCTTAAAGAGAATGATCTGGCTGGTTCTTGGAGGCCTCACACGACTTTCCTTCTACAAAGCAGTCCACAGACTTCTCTAATGTTATGGTCATGACCTTTTATTAAGGTAGCCCTGTTGCAGATCTTTATTTTCAACTATGTTTGAGCAAAAATCTGCATGGGGAACATAGTTTCAAAACGGGCAGTAAATGAGGCAGCCCAACACACGGAGCTCTGTAAAAGCCAGTACTGCTACTCTGTGTTATACTGATAAGCACCAAAGGATGGATAGTTACTGTACTATTATTTATATATCTATATTACTAGCAGGAGTACCCGGCGTTGCCCGGGAATCTATAACCGGTGAATTTCCCAAATGAAAGAAACAGAACATAGAAATAGAACAAATATTTTTCTGATTGACATGTTATTGTAAGTTCCTCTACTCTGGAGTCTGTGTGGTGTGGTGTTTGAGACGGGATTGAAATATACTTTGTTGAGTGGCATGGGTATATTAGTGAAAAGCAGGACAATTATAATGTGCTACATGGTATTACGTACGGAACATGCACCACAGTGAGATGAATTTACGGTATTTACAATACCTCAGAAAGCAAACAAATAGGAGCAGTCAGTCAGAAAGAGCAACACTGAAATCGTACTGTCAGTCGGAAAAGTATGCAAATAGCACTACAAATACGGAAAGCCAGTGAGAAAGAGTAGCACTGAAACCGTAGTAGGAAAAATGGCAGGGAGGGGTGCTGTGTTTGTAAGGAGCATCTGTGTTGAACCGTGATGCTATCTAACAGATGTAGAAAAAAGGAGAAGTGACATACAACCGGTGCTGCGTTTGGGGAAAATGGTGGGGGAAGGATGCTGTCTTTTTAAGGTGAGTCTCTGTTGAAACGTGATTGAATATAACGGACGTTGGAGAATGAAATACAGCACTATTAGTGCATGTGGGAGTGTGACATGCGGAAACCTGGGTGTGTCAGCTGGTCACGCTTACTGGGTCGTTCCCGTTTTATATCCATACGGCAGTTCCCCTTCATGCGATCAAAGCAGTCAGCCTTCTCATACTTGGACACTTACACCATCTCTTGGCAATTTAAAGAAACATGGGTAAAGAGCGACGCACAGTGGGGGAAGGATGCTGTCTTTTTAAGCATAGACATACTGTATATAGATAGATGCCGCATTCACTGTGTTGCCCAGTCAACACGATACGTCAGCGCGTCTGCCCTATTGCGAGTTGCAAAAGCGCCATTTAAACTAATACAGGTAGACGTGGAAACCAGGTTTTCTGATGAAAAAGCAATAACGTTTAAAACAGTATTGTTTACATACAATAGATTTTGGCGAATCGTTTAAATGCAATTATTTATATCCATTTATATACTAATAATGAAAATTATTGAATAATAATAATTATTATTATTATTAAATCATTCCTCCCATATAAGTAACATTTCTCAGACTGTCTTTTTCCATCTTTGAAACATTTCTAGACGTTTTGTTCTTACGCAACACAGTACTGAATTATTGGTTAATACCCGAGTCACCTCACGTATAGATTACTGTAATGCTATTCTATCTGTCATCCCACAAAAACGTATCCATCGCTTACAACTTCTTCAGAATTCTGCTGCCAGGATAATAACCTGCTGTTCTAAATCCACTGAACACATCCTACCTATTGTCTCTCAACTTCACTGGCTCCCTGTTAACTACAGAATACAATACAAAATACGGCTCTTAACATTTAAAGCTCTCCACAACCTCACTGATCTCCTACAGACTTACACTCTTCTCGCTCACTCAGATCGTCATATGCAGCTCGAGTTTCTGTACCACACATCAAACTCTGTGCTATGGGAGCTCAAGTGTCTCTCATAGTGCTTGTCAACTCGGGAATCTTCTTCCCTCTCATATTCGAATAGCACTATCAGTGCATGTGGGAGTGTGACGTGCGGAAACGTGGGTGTGTCAGCCGGTCACGCATACTGGGTCGTTCACGTTTTACATCTATACGGCAGTTCCTCTTCATGCACAGAGACCAAAGCCACCGCTAGATGGCGCTGCGGTGACCGTCTGTTGCAATGTGCGGCTATCTTAAGTTCGGGGACGTGTGCCGAATGTGGCATTGGTGAAAAGGTGCCCTGCGCTTGACCATGAACATTTTTCCCAACCAAACCTACCCCATGACCTTCTCCTGGTAACTAAGGAGCCCTATGCCCAGTTTGGTGGCGATCGGACGCCCGGTGCAGATTTGTATGGCGGACAAACAAACATACACACACACATACATACATCGACTCTGCTTTATATATTAGATTATAATTATGAACTGAGTATGTCTAAGTATACTGCAAAAAATACATATACAAATATTAGACAAAAAAAAAATCTTAAATGGTCGTTGTTTTTCTTTTATTTAGCAAAAATATCTACCAATAGGGTAAGCAAAATTTACTTGACAAAGTCGTAAATACAAATGTTTGATGCCAATAATTTTTACAATAAGGAAAACGATTTAAAGTCATGAAATAAATACTTTTCACTTGAAGTGTAGTGACAATGTTGCAAGTACAAAATTGATTGTATTATTATCATTGTCTCTGTGATGGACTGGAAACATGTCCATGAAATGTCCAGTGTTCCTGGGATAGCCTCCAGTATTCTGTGACCCTGAAGTGGATTACACAGGTACAGTATGTGACTGTTATGTTGGACCGCCCTTTGTTATTATTATTTCCAGTTGTTTGGATTTCACAGCTTTACAGTTGGCATTAAAACTATGCCCGCTCAAGGAAGCTCTTAAGGGAGCATAGCTAAAGGTTTTGGATTTAGGTTATTTCAGGGGTAGGGGCGGCTTGTCAATGCCAGCTCAAAGAAATATGTTTGGTACTAATTACTGCTAATCATGTTGAGGACACTGCTAACAATCAATGCTGTGTATATTGCCTCTTGTTTTTGTAGAATAGAGATGTTCATATTGGACAAGAGCTTTCAGTATATCGCTTATCCTATCACTGACCTCACTTCCAGGTGCACCACTCAAGACCCGCCTCTTCCTGCCTTCCCTCTATAAAACTGCCACTCCTCTATTTCACCCTCAGTCACATTTGGACTCAGTCTCAAAATACTACTCGTTTTGTATTGATATTTTGATGGCAGTTTCTTCAAGGATACGGGGTGGATTCCAAAACCTTTATCTTGTCTTTGTTTTTTGTCTTGTTACAATGTATAAATTAAATTAAGATTATAAAAACTGCAGAATAGGAAAACAAATGATTTAATCCTTTTGTCTTTTTCTGTTTCATAATTTCTTTAATCCTATTCATAATCTTTGAGTATTCAGGCAACGGGTATAAACTAGGGTAGAATTTCTAGCTTGCTTATTTCTAAACAATGAAATCTTTATAATGAAGTTAAATCTTTGTATAAGCTCTCAGCTGCCTAATAAAAAAAAACGGAAATCTGAATTGTACTCTTAAATGATATTTCTGCAAGATGTATTAACAAATTCGAAATACTGTTGCCAGGGTCCTGACTCAGATTAAACAGAACAATCTCTTAACCCTCAGCTGGATTGACTGCATTCTTTGCTACCTAATGCCTTCTTTCAAGCCCTGCTACTGAGTTAGAATGCTGTGACTTGGACACATCACACACCTCTTGATGGTTTGTTAAAACTGCTGGCTCTGCCTCAGTTTATAGAATACTGTATCTGAGACGCTCTAATGCCAGCTTTCTTAATATCCCAAATTGTTGCTTGGGACTCTCATTTTGTGAATCTTCTTCTATAGCTAAAATGGTGAAGTTCTATCAGTGTTAATGCTCAATATTCCTTAACACCAACTTTTTTCTTTAACAGTTTTCATCAGATATTTCAATATTTGTGAATGCATTTATATATGCTTTATTTATTTTTCTATCTGATTATTATATTGCACTTATCTTGAAAGTACTGCACCATTCTTTGTACTTTCATTGTCAATCTAAGCTTAAAAACATTCAGTTCTTGTCTTTGCTTGTTTCATTTTTTCATTTTATCTCTGGACATTTGTAAGCTCATTGTAGTGTTTGATTATCTCTCTGAGGTTTGTTTTACATTTGAATAATGTTCTAATTCACTTTGATATCTGTCTTTACATAATAGTTCTCTATAGTATTCTTGGACACTTCAGGGTGCAATCCATGAAAGGCGGCTTATAAGGATTAAAGGAATGGAGTTTGACTGGTGGAGGCAAGAATACAGTAGCACTGTAAGTGCATATGAGTGTATTCTGTAATGGACTCCACTTCTGCATCATCCTAGACTAAGATAACTTGGTGACTGAATGTCTGGTGTGCTTTCTGGAGTAAAAGACTTCAACATCTGAGTTAATTTTTTTAACTTTGCATTTTTCATTATGTCATTGCACTACTACTGCAAAAGAACCCTGAGTTTAAACCATGACCTTTACACTGCCAGTTCGGAGATCACATGTTCTTCCCATGTTCATGTGTGTTTTTTCTGAGTACTCTGATTTCCTCATACATACCAAAGAAATGCTTGTTAGGATGGCTGGTTACTTTTATGGGTTGATTCCACCTACTGTTCCATTCACCCTTATTTACATAATCTTTGATGAAAGGCAGCCTTGCTTCATGGCTTTGTCCCCATCTGGGATGGAGCACTGGACCTTGAACACTCCTGTCAACCAGAAGAACATTTTACAGTTTAATAATTTAGAATGTCTTATTGATTTTCTGCTGCTTTATTGTGGTGTCTTGGAAGCTTTGTACCTCAAGGGAATGTTAAGGTATGGGTGTTTTATAGTAACAATTGTGTTGCCGATTTGTAAAGTTCAACATTGTGTGGCTGTGATGTACTTCACTGTTGCTGGAGGCATTACTCCCAGTAGGCCACGTCATCAATGCTGTGTTTTACAACCCTGTACTGTATTACAAAATTACAGATCCCCAACCTTAAACAACTTCAGCGTGCACTACTTCTGATGAACGTTTAATTGTTTATCGGCTCATAGCAATTCTACTTTCACCTCCATTACGGTTTTGTATCTACTTTTTAATGACAGCATGTATTTTGAATTTCAGTATATGGTGGTGTTCCTTAGTGAATCATGACCTTTCTTGTTTGAACCCATGCTGACTGCTTACTAAAACTCCTGTCCTAGACATGTGTGGCTTGATCTTCTCCTTAATAGTTAATTTCATTAATCTACCTGGAGTACGCATTAAGCTGACTGGCCTATAGTTATTTGGATCAACCCAATCACCCTTTATTAAATGATTGGATAATATTTGCTAGCCTCCAGAATTTAGGAATTTCCCCAGTGTGCAGAGATTTTCTTAAAAATACGCGTCGAGTTCATATATCTATTCACTAACCTCCTTAAACACTTGAGTTTGAATGCTATCTGATCCTAGTGGTTTGTTAGATTTCAGCCTATTTAGTCCCAGCAGCACTTCTCCCTCTAGACCTTCCAAGTCACCAAGTACCTACTTAGTAGTTTCTTTTACTTTTGGGAGGTTACCAATTTCGTCACACATAAAAACTTCAATCAAATGCAAGTTTAAAGCATTTTCTATGTAAGCTTTTATTGGTTTTCATTATTATACATTTCTTTTCTTGTAACATTTTCTTTGACATCTTGTAAAGCACGTTGAGCTACATCCTGTGTATGAAAATGTGGTACAGAAATAAATGCTGTTATTGTTAGCTGCTCTCCCTACTTTCAGTGCTGTCCTTAACAAAAAATATCCTTACTACTGACCCTGTGGTAACTCCGATCAGGTTTACCCTTAGTTTCCTTTAGAGTATGAACATAACGTCCGGTTGAATCTTGGCCATGTCTTTCTCAGTGCCACCATGTACTAAAAGCAAAAGCAGTGTAAATGCCTGAGCTAAGGGTTAGACCTTTTTTGCCCCCGGCTGCTGACATCATTGTTATCTGCATGGCTGTAACCCACTTGTACCCAGATGTGTTACTTCTTATTGTTATGTATTTGCTTTATACACTGTTATATTTGGGAACATAAAGCTATAGAAGTTTTTTTTTAATCAGACTTTGCTTTGCTGCAGACTCCATTGTGTTTCACAGTCTTTAATTAGAAATTCTTTGTTCTTTGTGTTGGCAGAATTGTAATGGATTGTCCTTTTAGCTGTAAACAAGTGCAACTGCACAAATATAAGATTGTTGTTGTTGATAATTCAATTTTTCAATTTTTCTTTTAAGGTCATATATATTAAGACAAATGGAACATTCGCTGCTTAAGGGAATTGTTCTGTACATTTTGTAAATAAGTCAGCAGTTACAAAGCAACTCATTTCATTTCATAAAGAGGAGATATTCTACATGGTGCAGGCCTGCAAGATAATCAGCCAATGATCTTTTATATTTAAGATGGCAGAGCCAAATGAAAGTTTTTTGCACTCTGCAGGTAAGACTCTAACTGTTTTTTTTGTAGACAAAGTCAATAGTTAACATGTTCAACAGGACAAACAGAATGTCCCAGGTAAATGAATGCTATAGCGAGTCACAGACATTTTTAAAGTTCCCCCTTTTAAGGAGTTAGTAGGAGAATAGTCAAGACAATACAGAAATCATTACTTAACATTCTATACGTTATGAGAAAAAAATCAGTTTCAAAACTGTAAAATTTGCATTTCTTTATCTAGTTGATTTTTTTTTGTTTGTTGCCTGAGATCTAGATCTTTACAAAAGTCTTCCATTTGTTTCACTGTAAGTTTGTATGCTTTAAGCACAGACCCATCTACTGTAGTTCAATAATCACATACATTTTTAACATGTTAATCACACACATTAATAGTATGGAATCTTTAGTTATTATGCTTTGTAATCTTTTACAATCTATTATAAGCATATACAGTGGTACCTCGGTATACGTCCTTAATCTGTTCCAGATCCTTTGACTTATACCAAACAGGATGTATACCAAATGAATTTTTCCCTTAAGAAATAAAGGGAAAATGATTAATCCGTTCCCATGAAAACAAATCCTATTGTTATTGGCATATTATACATTTGATGGGGTTGTATAAAATAACTTAAACACTGCTTCATACTAAAATACATAAATACAAAAGCAATTAGATGAAATAAATGAAAATTTAACCTCACTTTACTTTTTAATAACATCTTTGTTTTTCACAATCGTAGATACCGTCGTTCTCGGCATACGGTATGCAGCAGCCTAGTCCCGGATACGCATGCCACCTTCATACTTTTCAATAATCAATTCAAATTTACATGAAAAGACACAAAATCACGTTAAATTCACAGAGAGTTATAGCGTGTACTGACGCTCGTGGGCAGTCGTGGCTTTGTCTCGAGAGAGGTAAACAAGGATAGCCCGCGGGTTATTCACTGAGTGCTAGAAACTGGCGTACTGACGCTCGTGGGCAATCGTGTCTTTGTCTTGAGAGAGGTAAACAAGGGTAGCGCATGGTGTTCTAGCACGCGAGTCGTATTCCAAACAAAGGTCGTATACCAAGCAAAATTTTTCGAGTCCAAACAGGACATATACCAAGTTGGACTTATTCTAAAGCGGACCTATACCAAGGTACCACCGTACTTAAATGATGTAGTAACAATGAATTATTAAAACATGAAAAAAAGGACAGAAGGTAACTAAAGGGTTACGTAAATGTTGTTTTTAAGCTAAGGCACGTGAGGCTTTTGTTTTATCATAGAGGAGACACCAACATAATTACTAAGCTTAAAATGAAGTAAATGAGTAATGATCACCCCCTTAAAAAGTGAGGATAAACTAATGGGAAAGTCTAAACACCCCTATTATGAAACAGCGAAAAGATCAATGGGAAAACCCATAGGACACCACTGTTAACAAAGAATCGACATGCATACGAAATTACTGGTGGCTGTAGTTGATTGGTTAAGATGATATAATTCAGCATATTAAGAGTTAGATGACGTGATGTATTAGTTAAGGAAATGGTAATACAAAAGTATAAAAGAGAATGAATTTTTGAATTCTTGAGTTAATTGCTCACTCCATGGACTGAGACATTTGTGCAAATAAAGAATTGTTCTGCATTTTCATCTGGTCTCTGTGGATGACTTCTTTGAAAATAGAGGAAAGACTTTTTCCATAGCAACACCTCTAAAAAAATAAACAATGAAAGGACCAGTATGGGGTGGTGCAGTGGTAACGCTGAGGCTTCACAGTAAGGAGAACGGGGGAGTCACATCCTGGATCCTCCCTGAATGAAGTTTGCATGTCTTCCCCATGTCAAGATATATAATGGAGATAACAGTTTATATCCTTTGTCTTTCTTTTAGAAACAGTTACAAAGCACTTAAATTTCAGGCAGAAAAGGGGGGTGTGGGAGCAAGGCTTTGGTAAGCCAGTGGCTGCTCGGCAGACCGTGAACAGCCCGCGTTAACTTAGCAGTCGTAAACAAATGATAAATCATTAAAAGGAAGGTCTTACTATTAAAGATCCTGGGAAAAGACATTATAATCTTACCAGACAGAGGAAGCGAGAGTGAAATGTGAGTGTCAGTTGAAAGATGAAGGAGGAAGACACACAAGTGATGGCACTCTTTCATATGATAGAGTTTCGCAAGAGGGGATGTGGCACATGGCCGGAATCATGTTGCGACTCCTCAATCAAGGACAGGTGAATGGCAAAGCAAGGACTGGTCACAACAATCCCCAGGGGAAGGGTGTAAAGCCAGAGAGGGGCAAAGTGGGGTGGTCTTAGCCTATATAGACCTGAAAGACACACCTTTTCTTTTCCTTGACTATCATTTGATTGGTAGTTTGAAAGTGTCATCGGGACTGTGTTTTCTTTTTTGTTTTGTTATTAATGATACAATTTCTCTTTATTTTTGCTCACTATAAATAAAGAAGTTCCAGATTTTTTTGTGACTTTGTACTTTTGTGCCTCTCCACCACTGATCAGTCTCGGTTTATGAACTACAAGGTGCCCACGCTACAAGGTTGTGCTTGGCTTGTATTTGCATGGGGCATCACACAACCCTGGATGGAACTCCAGTCCTTTGTAGGATGCACTTGTCACCAACCACAAGAAAAAAATGGTAACACTTTAGTTTAGGTACTAAAAAAATGTATCTATTACTTATTTCCACTTATGCAACAAGACCCAAAACACATCTTTGGGTCTTCATAACAGTTATAAAGCATCAGTGAAGAGTTTATTCATCTGTGCAATGGGACCTACTAACAAAACTTCACTTTGGAGTGGACTGAGGTGGCATAACTGGGACACATTTCTCTTGACATTACATATTTAGTAAAAGACCTGTGAATCCTTTATATTAACAAGACATTGTATCGTCATGTCAATATGCCACACTGCACAGAGATGAATAACCAATCTACTGGTGTTTAATAAGAGTAATGAAGACCAAACAAAGTCTTTCTTAAGAACTTGTTATGTTAGAGTAAACGACTAATAGATGCACTTTTGCAGTACCTAAACTAAAGTGTTACCATGAAAATAATAAACAATAAAATTTAAAAATAAAACTCACATTTTAATGCTGCTATTGATTCGTGCAATATTGCTTTATCAAATGGCCTAACATATGGGAGACAGGAGGCTTCATGAAAATAAAAAATAAAGAATACTCAAGAAAACAAATATAACAGCTGTCTGTCACAAGTGTGCTGTGAAGATGGATTTAAAGTGATTATATTTTATCCACTAATAGAATTGGAAACCAGTTCCAAAATAAAATGTTATAACCATACCAAGCAAAATTACATCAACTTAAATTTGACTCCAAGTTACAACTAAAGAATTGCTTATTTGAAATATCCTTTCATGGATTGGGCTCCCTTTTTTTTTTTTTTAGGAGATAAGCAAGCAGATGCAATGCTTCACAACGTTCCAAGATAGATGAACAGCTTACCAGTGAAGAATTTCTTCCAATTTATATTTAGATGGGGAACATAAAAAGCTGTAGAGCACTGCATAGCCTTAATTAACTTGCTTTTCAGTCGCCTGCCATGTCTCGCTGTATCGCTTTAAAAGCAAAGCACGTCGGGTCTTGTCTATTGTATGTGCTGTACAGAAGCAGGCTGACTCTGAATGCTTTCATGACCGCTTGCTGAAAAACATATGTTAGTGTAAACATCATTTGCATAACAGATTGATCTGAATGCTACAATGAAGTCAGCAAAGTGTACAACTCAAACAATATTAAACAGTGCTTTTCACCTCAGAGTGTTAGTAATAACTGTAGATAATGCCATCCCTTGAGTACACAGCATTGTTAACAAATAATGGCTGAGTGATTGCATTTGACTTTCTCCTAAATTAGCAGTCAGCTTTAGAGAGGCAGTGCTGGGCAGTGACACTTATGATGTAATTTCCAGTGCCCTGGAACACACATCCACCTCTCCCCATCCATCTTCAATCAGGCCTTCTGAGGGCCTTGAACTCAATTAATCTCTGGTTCAAATCAGGGCACATATGCAGAAGGCTGAATGAACTGTGTGTTCTATCAGCCTCAGGTCCTCCCGGCCACAGACATTAATCTCAGAAGGAGAACGATCATCAATGCTCGTTCCCCCCACCCTCCGCCTTCTTCTCATGATGGATGTTTTTCATTATTATTTGTTTTGTGGGATTTTGGCACATTTTTTGGATACAGTAAATGTCTTCTTTTACCTAAGGAATTCGATTTCTGAGGTTAGTTTTTTGCAAATAGTCCTTTTCTCACAACACCATTTTCGTTGTACTCAGGTGTTGCCATTTTAGAACTATAGTGTGCTGGTTGCTATAGTGATATATCCCATGAGACCCCAGGAGTACTGCTCTGCTGACATCATCAGTGTGACTATATAAATGTCAACACAAGCATTTCCAGATCACCCAAAATCTGGGTATTCTTTGCATCACTCTTTTGTTGTCTTTTGGGTTAATTGTTCTTGACTTGCAGTTCAGAATTTAGGTTTTGGTGGAAGATGAATTTGACTTTCCACTAACAAATGCAGCACATTTTTCTGACTGTGTCTCTTCTCCCAGTCCTTTCTGATTAAAAACACCCTGTGTCTCAGTCACGGCAGAACACTTCTGGCTTCACCTACACCACTACCTTTGTACCAACTGGTCAAATCCCAAGGAAACCATCCATAAAAAGGGAAACTTGCTTGATATAGTGTTGGATTGGATGATGCAGGCAGTTATTGGTCAGAAGCTAACATTTCCACCAGATATCATCATAACCAGTCTCAGGCCAGATCTGAAGTTAGGGTCAAAAGTACCTTTACATTATGGAGCTAACCGTAGAGAAGGAAGTTGGTGAGGCACAAAAGTGTGAAATACTCCAATCATGCAGCAGAAGCTGTACAGCTGGTCTAGAGTACAGAAGTTGAGTAATGAGGATAGATTAAGCGAGTCAAACCGTTTCCGATGGGACATGGTGTCATTCAGGAAGCAACGTCTGAAAAGGATTTAAAGGTTTATGTTGGCACAAAGTGTTAGCAATTTGCTGAAATGATTAAAAGTGCAAATAAACTGTTAGGTCATATCATAAAAACTATTGAATATTAGTCAAGTGGCGTTATGCTCAAACTCTATAATGCACCAGTAAGACCATATCTGGA
Source organism: Polypterus bichir lapradei (assembly GCA_026402145.1). Taxonomy (NCBI): domain Eukaryota; kingdom Metazoa; phylum Chordata; class Cladistia; order Polypteriformes; family Polypteridae; genus Polypterus; species Polypterus bichir. The sequence continues at coordinate 3,798,166 of JANRMT010062825.1, read as the reverse complement.
GTACTATGTGAAGTACTGGTCACCACAGTACAAGAAAGACATAAAAGCGCTTGAAGCTGTGCAGAGAAGAGCAATCAGGTACATCCCAGGACATGTCATAATCTGACAGACTCCAAGAAGTAAACCTGATTAGTCTCGAGCAGAAGAAACTGTGGGGGGACCTCATCCAAATATATAAAACCTTTAAATGCATTGGTAATGTAGATCTAGCAATAAGCATAAGGGTGAATCACATACTCAAGGACAACAGTGGAAATTAAGGGGAAGTGCATTTAAGACTGAAGCCAGGAAGCACATCACTAAACAGAGAGTTGTGGGAATCTGGAACAATCTACTGAGACAGTAGATGAAGCAGAAACCTTGACAACCTTTAAGAAGAATCTGGATGAGAGATTGGGACAGCTCAGCTATTAGCTACACAAATGGACTTAATGGACTAAATGGTCTCTTCTTGTTTGTCAAGTTTGTTAAGCAAAAGGAGATTAGGAAGTGACACGATTGAATTATGAAAAAAAAAATATGAAAAGAATTTGTACAGTGGATCCAGGCTATTACTTTAAAATGAGTTCAACAAGAATAAGGTGATACAGTTGGAAACTTATTGGGAGTAAATTTCAAATAAATGTTAAGAAGTTTTTCATCACACTGAGAACCAAAGAAACATGGAATAAGCTAATGAGCAGTGTGGTAGACATTAGAACTTAAGGGACCTACAAAACTAGACTGACATTTTGGAGGAATTTGGTAGATAGGATTGGCAAGCTTTATTGGGCTAAATGGCTTGTTCTCGTCAAAACAATTTTTCAACGTTCTAAAAGTACTCACTGTGGAGATCAGCTGGCACAGATCTGTAGCCACAGCTGCTTCTAGGCTATTAAAAGGTAGGGGAGTCCAAGGACAGACTGTCTGACAAGCCATCAGATCCTTATCTGAGGCAGCCAAACAAAGCAGCAGCAGGCTCTGGCTGGAGGGAAAGGATCCAAAGTGGGGTACCAAATTGACTGTTTGTCAGTAGCATAGGTAAAAGTAGAGCATGGATGGCACCAGGGATGCAAGGTGGCACAGCTGAGAAATCTGAAGATGTTATGGGCCAATCAACGAAGCATCAAGGAAGGATGGTGCCCACCTAATGAATCCAGCAATGGGTTTTGGGCCCACTACACCCACTCAAAGGGACTGTAGCATCAAGTACTATAAGCTCAATTCACCTTCTTCTGTTTCTTAGTCTGTTGTTCTTGCAATGACCTCTGCAATAGCATTCATAAAACACGCATGACATAAAGTCTGGGTGGATGATGTATAAAAGACTCTCTGTGTTAAAGACTGTTTCCCATGTGCCAGGAAGCACCTGAGATCACTCACCATAATGAGCCAGGAGGTGGAGTTGGTAAATCCTATAAATAGCTTGTAATAAATAACTTATAATTAATGTTCCTTTTCCTGGTGTGTCGCGCTCTGCATTTGTCTGTACTGAATATCACTTCCCAGTGCTTTTCCACCCCCAAAAGACTGCCCAAATATTTCTGAATTCTGTTTTCAGACTCCCCATTGTTTTGTATTCTTCCAGTTTAACTGTTATTTACCAGTGTTACCAGATCACTCCCTCCATCTGTGTTGCAAAAAAGGAGATTCATTAACCCTGCAAGTTCTAGTTGAGTATATACATTTCTGATGGATTCTCTGCCCATTAACCAGTTTTCAGTCTTATTCTATCACGATTTGGATTATGATTTTTATTTATTTATCCTTTGGCTTTAAAAATTATTTATGTATAGTCCCTGGTGTTTTGAAGGTCAAGGAATCTATTGCTTATATATTTTTGTTCTTCCCATGTGTTTTTACCAGTGTTAAATATGATTCACATTCTCCTGTGGCACTATTTTATGGTTTTTTATGGGAGCCAACACTCTGGTATAGCTTTGTTGAAGGTTGCTATGCTATTACCAGGCTTGATGGCCCATGACAACATGTGACATCATAAAAGTCAGCATTTTACACTACCTGGTTGTCCAAGATTTGTATTCTTCTTAAGATTATTGTGAGTTTTTCTACTACTTTTTCTGCAGTCTGCCTAAGAATTATGCCTTGCTTTTTTTTTGTGACTGTGGTAATGAGTTTCTTTTTTGGCTTATGACTTACTACTCTGTTCTTATACTAAAAATTCTTGCTACATGGCTCAATCTTTGTTTAGTTAAAGTTAGTCTTCCCAGATATGCCCCCTGGTTAAAATTTCAACTGTCTGTGCCGTCTTCTGATTCCATTCTTCATAAAAACTGCTCTTGCACTGCACAAGCAGTACATTTGCCTCCAGATTTTACTAACTTCTCATTGTCTCTTGCTGTTAAATTTTTTTACCGTATTTTCTGTATCCATGTCTTTAAAACACTTTTCTGACTGCAGGTCTTCCTTGCAGGCAGATGCAGTAGAATAAATGCATTTATGTACCTAACCTACCATTACTGAGTGTGTTTAATTTAATTCAGAATCACAGAGGTGAAAGTCTGTCTTGGTGGCATTAGGTTCAATGTGGGTAGCCTCTTTGGACAAGGTGCCAGGCCATTGCAGGATACTCTCACAAATATACCACCTTACATGCGGCCTGGATAGAGATGCCAGCTATGGTAATCTGCACATCTTGAAGAAGGGGAACTGCAGTACCCAAAGGAAATCTCACACAGACACGAGAAGAGCTTACAAACTCCACACTTGGAGCAACTGAGTAACGATTTGAATCCAGGACTCTGAAGATGACAGCCATAAACACAAAGAGGAAGAAGATGTGAAGTAACAGTGCCATTTGTTTATCTACAGTAGAAGTTTATAATTCATTTCTCATTTTTCCATACTATTCCAGGCTAAATTTACTTGTAGCATAATGGACCACCTCACAGAATGCTCTTCTCTGGAAGTACCTATTAACAAAGATGACTGCAAAATAAAATAAATGCTGCCCCTCCAACAGCAGCCTTCCAAATTATCTCCCCATCACATGTATGCATACTGTATACATAAAACAGCATTATATTCCTCATGACCACACATATATACTTACACTGGCTCCCGGTTAAGTTTAGGGCAGATTTCAAAATCCTCCTTTTAGCATATAAAGCATTAAATGGCCAAGGTCAGGCTTACTTGTCTGAACTTATCATGACTTACAAACCAGAGCGTACATTAAGATCTCAAGATGCCAGTCTGCTTATGATTCCAAGAATTAATAAAATAACAGTGGGAGGTCGAGCTTTTAGTTACAGGGCCCCTAAACTGTGGAGTGGTCTGCCTGCTACTACAAGAGATGTCCTTTTAGTCTCAGCTTTCAAATCCTGACAAAGAACTCACTACTTCAGTTTAGAATATCCTGACTAGAGCTGCTGATTAACTGTACAGACTGCATCTCTGTTGTTAGTCATTAGCACTAAAACATAAGTAACATGATAGTTATAATTTGATACCAACCCTCACCTATTCTATTTCTCTTCTCGGTACTCAAATGTGGCACTTGGTGCCACGGCACATCTACCAAGTTGTTTTGCCTGCCTAAGGTAAAGTCATCCCTGATGGAGGATCGCAGGAATCGTGGGAAAGGATTGGCTGGCCCAGCGCTATTTCAGCTGTGGAATGGCCAAATGGGGGAGGGAGCTTGATGGATGAGGTCTCCAGGACTCTAAACAAATCCAAATCATATTATGTGATATCATCTACTGTTAAATTCTGCTCCGTACTTGTAAAATTTTTATATTTATACTGTATTGAGGATTTGTTCTGTTCTGTGTATTGTACAGTATTGTATTGACCCCCTTCTTTTTGACACCCACTGCACGCCCAACCTACCTGGAAAGGTGTCTCTTTTTGAACTGCCTTTCCCAGGGTTTCTTCCATTTATTCCCTACAAGGATTTTTATTTTGGGAGTTTTTCCTTGTCTTTTTAGAGAGTCAAGGCTGGGGGGCTGTCAAGGCAGGGCCTGTTAAAGCGGCACTTCTTGTGTGATTTTGGGCTATACAAAAAATAAATTGTATTGTATTGTATTGTATATAAATTAGTTAAAAAAGAGATGGGCTGCCTCCATTTTCGATTGTGTTTCTGTCTCTTCCAAATCACATAAATTAATAGATTTCTGGGCAGCAGTGTAAGCATTCAGATTAATGAAACAAAATATGCAATAGAAGCATCCGGCAAAAAAATTGCCTATAGGCACTTTTTTTTTTCTTTATTGAATGCATTTTCAGAAGCTGATTAAAAATGAAAAGAAGTAATCAGGAGACAAATCAGGCTCACCCAGACCGTTTATGTAAGCTTTACATCAAACTGCAGATGTGACATCTGCCAAATAGTGAGCAGTTATAAAGTCACTCTTTAAAAATCTGTTTGGGGGCACAGTGGTTAGTACAACTGTTTCATGAATACAGAACCTTAGATTTAAATTTCACACCAGGATGCTGCCTTTTTGCATGTTCTTTGTGTTTCTTTCTCCGGAACACCAGTTTTCTTCACAAAGATCCACTAGTTTGTGATGGAGAGGCAATCAGTCCAGGTCTGTTAACTGCTAGGGATTAGCCGAGTTTGTGAATGTGAGTTATGTGTACTTAAAACATTACAAAAATTAAACCAAAACACAGCTGAATTTAAAAAATTTTAAATAGAAGGCTGCAAAGCCAAAATTACTCTGTGTTGTTGTAATCAGTGATCAATTTCACAGCTGGATGGTTCCTTTAACTCTTTTGTTTATCACATACAGTATTACTACCAGAAAACTGGGTTTGAAAAATTGCCAATCGATGTTTCTATAAATATGTTAAATTTATCTATGCGTTGGTAAAGTGAAAACAAAAATGATAAATATTCTAGCAATGTGTTTGAGAAAATTTGTTTGCCTGAATTAGCATACACATTGACTAAATAGTGCAGAACAGCTGTGACTGGCGGAAAATTACAATAGTAATTGACAGAACCAATTAAATCATTGATTAACACCCAGTTAGTGCTTATTGCCAATGATAATTGCAAAAGTATCAACGAACAAAATATGTATTTATAATAAAATATTTTCTTAAACTCCAGGCAGTTAGTAAGCCAATGACCTTTAAATTATTCTGTCTTATGGTATTTGTAGCCCATTTTTCAACAGCTGCACTTGCATTGTGGAAACTCTGACATGAGAAAAACCCCTGTTAAGTTCTGCTTTTCAACTTTTCTGTTACTTAAAGCTATCATTTCCGGATGTGTGTTGCAATTGGTGTTCCAGATCAACAGTCTCAGTTATCTATCAATAACTCCGAAGAGCCCATATTGTGTGTTTTTGGTTCCAAGGAGGCTTTGTACTTTGCTAAGTTGGATAGTATGTCCTCTGCTTATCACACTGCTGACACCAATGTACAGTGCCTTCAGAAAATATTTAGACACCTTCACTTTTTTGACATTTTGTTATGTATAAAATAATTTATGTTTTCCCCTCATCAAACAATATCCCACACTTGACAAAGTGAAAAAGAGGATGTTAGGAATTTCTGCATAAGTATTCAAAATAAAAAAACTGGAATATCACTTTGATACAAGTGTTCTGACACCTTGATCATTGTTGGGAAGTTTCTACAGCTTGTTTTGGTGTCCAACTGTGGTCATCTCGTTTCATTGTGCAGGATTAGGAAAGGCAAAAACCTGTGTATAGATGGCCCCACAGCTGACAATGTGTATCAGAGTAACAACCAAGCCATGAAATCGAAGGAACTGCCTGCCGGGCTTAGTACTGCACTGAGGCACACATCTTGGGAAGACTACAAAAACCATTAGTGCAGCATTGAAGGTTCTCAAGAGTGCAGTGGGCTTCATAATTCTTAAATAGAAGAAGTATGGAACATTCGTGACTCTTTCTAGAGCTAGCTGTTCAGACAAAACTGAACAATCAGAAAAAGTGGCCTTCATAGGTGAGATGATCAAGAACCTGATGGTCACTCATGGCTGAACTCCAGAAAACCTGTGTGGAGATGGCAAAAACTTCCAGAAGGACAACCACCATTGTACCACTCCACTGATCTGGGCTTTATGGTAGAGTGGCCAGACAGAAACCGGAACCAGGAAGCCTGCTTGGAGTTTGAAAAAAGGCACCTAAGGAACTTTCACATTGTGATAACAAGCTCCTCTGCTCTGATGAAACCAAGATTATTATTATATCTAGAGGAAACCTGGCTTTGAACCCAATCAGACATCTATGGAGAGACTTGAAAATAGCTGTCCACCAATGATCTTCATCCAACCTGATACAACTTGAAAGAATCGGCAAAGAAGAAAGTTATAATTTCCTCAAATCCAGATGTGTTATGTTTGTCACGTCAAACTCAAGAAGACTCCAGGATGTAATTGCTGCTTCAGCAAAGTATCGACTAAAGCACTGGAGTATTTGTGTCACTGTGATATTTCAGTTTTTGTACTTTTTATAAATTTGCAAAAACTTTGAAAATCCTGTTTTTGCTTTGTTATTCTGGAGTATGGAATGTTGCTAGTGGAAGAAAAAAATTAATTTAAATGATTTTAACAAGATGCAATATAAAAAAAAATGTGTAAAAGGTGAAGGGGTCTGAATACTTTCTGAAGGAGCTCTATATTATCAGAACAAAGATCTCCAAATGTCATCATACTGTATGATTTGCATTGCCTGATCATTGCGTAATGTAGTTTAAAGAAGGCTGAAATGCACGATTGTCACGTTTATTGGCAGAAGCTAATAGCTTCTCTTCCAAAAAATGTGTTCATTAATTGGTTCTGACTCCTTAATAAATAGTGAAATATGTTTAAATGAAAAAATAAGTAAACTAGTTCAACTAAAACAAATGTCTTAGCAAAACGTAATAACACGTTTGGAGCAAGCACAAGTCTAGTGTGTGCACTTTCTATATGATGTGTCCTCTTGAGGGCTCCTGCAGTGTAAGACCTTACAGAGTAACCTGCTGACCACTGATGAAACTGACTGTCACGTGCCCAAGATCACTTTAATACATGCCCTCTGCTGCGTGGGTGCCAGACTGAAGACCGATCAGCAAACTGCAACTTTATTGAAATGATGTTCAGTAATAACCGAGTGTCCACACAACCCGTTATATTCACATGTTCACATGATATTGAAATTCCCACTTGCTCTGAGAATGGAGATAGCAGTGAAATGCCCAGATAAATAAGTTTATTTCAATAAGAATACTGACATTTTTTGACAAAAATTAAATCAAAATCATGAAAAGCTTAAAGGCATTGGTTATGGTTATAACTGCTCTGATTTTATAATGTTGTAGCTTTGAGAAGGCACATTTGCCCATTCCCACTGGAGCTGATTATTAAGTATGAGTAGAGCTATTGAAAACATCTCTCTGTATTTTATTTAAATGATAGACAATTGTGCCCTTTTTATTGTACAAATAAAGAACTATAGTGATTTCAACAGATATTTTTTTTTATCCTTCTTGGTGTGTAGAGTTCACAATACAAAGTCTATTCATTTTCTGAATACACATCTTATACTACAGGTTTATGAGGATCCACAGCCTTCATCAGGATGATCAGCTACCAGCATAGTCAGAATCCTAGTCTGTCTTAGGGTAAGTGTATGTATACCTGGGCCAGGTTAGAATTTCCAAGACCCTTATCCCACATACTTTTGATTAAAACTAGAGTATCTGGAGTAAAACTCAAACAGACCAAGGGAGAACATATCAGTTTCAAACAGACAGTGACTGAGCCTGTGCTATGAGGTGGCAGCAGCACCAACCTCTGTGCAACCCAAACCAATAATTAATATACAGTAGATTTAGAAAGTTTTCAGACCTCTTCATTTTCTGCCCAGTTTCTTGTGTTGTAGCCATACCATATGCACTACAGAAGAAGTCATCCACCTGAAGATGAGCATGTTTGGACCTGGCCAAGACTTTGACAGGAGGCCACCTAGGAAAAACATGGGTTGCTATAAGAAGAGGTGTTGGTGAGGTCAGCAGGGGGTGCTTACCATGTGGTCTGAATGTGGATCCCAATGCCCCAGTGCAATGATGGGGACACTGTGCTGTAGCAATGGTGCCGTCCTTAGTATGAGATGTAAAATCGAGGTCCTGACTCTCTGTGGTCATAAAAGATCCCTGGGCAACCATAGTGAAGAGCAGGGTGTATCCCGATGTCCAGGCTAAATGCTCTCCATGGACTAGTCATTCTGGCCTAATTATCATCCTCTGTGTCTAATGGACTATCTCACCACTTCAACAGCTAATGTGTGGCGAAAATAGTGCCACAAAAATAGCTGCTGTCACATCATCCAGGTGGATGCTACACATTAATGATTGGCTGAAGTGGTACCCCACTCACTAAAACATTTTGAATAGTGAGAAAAGTGGCATATAAATGTAAAGAATTATTATTATTATCATTATTATTATTATTATTGTAGATTTAATTTTAAATGGTTAAATTGGCCATTTTTGCCAATTAATCTACACTCAATAACCACTAATGATAAAGTGAAAACATGCTTTGAGAAAGGTTTACAAATGTATTAAAAATGAAAAACGGAAATCTCTCCTTCCATGTAAGTATGCAGACCCTTTGCTGTGACACTCCAATTTGTGGTTAGGTGCATCTTGTTTGCTGTAATTCTTCATGAGACGTGTCTAGAACTTGATTGGAGTCTACCTGCGGCAAATTGAATTGATTACGCATCAGTTAGAAAGGCACATGTGTACCTCTGTGTAGAAGGTCCTGCATTTCACACTGCATGTGCACAAAAAACAAGCCATGTAGTCTAAGGAATTCTCTGTAGGCCCCAGTGATCAGATTTACTGAGGCATAGATCAGGGCAAGATGATAAAACCATTTCTAAATCTTTGAGTGTTCCCAGGAGCACAGTGATCTCAATGATTATGAAATGGAAGAAAGGTTTAAACATCAGGACTCTTCCTAGAGTTGGCCATCTGGATACACTGAGTAACCAGCCAAAAATCCAATGATCACTTTAAGAGAGCTTCAGAAGTCCTCTGCAGAGAACAGAGAACCTTTCGGAAAGGACAACCATCTCAGTAGCACTCCATTGATCAGCTGTTTATTGTAGAGCAGCTAGACAGAAGCCACAGTTGAATAAAAGGCATATGACATCCTCTTTGGCGCTTGGCAAATGGCATTTAAAGGACTCTGACAGCATAAGGTTTTCTGTTCTGATAAGACAGACATTGGCACTGCTCATCTCTTGATTAATATCACCCCTACAGTGAAGCAAAAGTGGTGACAGTATCATGCTATAGGGGTGCTTCTCAGCGGCAGGGACAGCAAGACTGGTCAGAATGGAGGGAAAGATGAATGCAGCCAAATACAGAGAGGTTTTTGAAGAAAACCTCTATAGTGCACACCACCTAATCAGACTGGGCCGATGGTTCACCTTTCAGTACAACAGTGACCTGAAGCATACAGCCAAAACGACACTGAAGTGGCTTCAGGACAAAGCTCCAACTGCCCTTAAATGGCCCAGCCAAAGGTCAGACTTAAACCGCATAGAGCGTCCGTGGACAGACAAGACGATGGCAGTTTACAGACACTTTGTATCTAATCTAACGGCAGGAAGAATGGGATAAACTGCCCAAATCCAGGTGTGCAAAGCTGTACACTGATGAAAAAGGAGTTTTTACAAAGTACTGAATGAAGGGTCTAAATACTTACATAGATGAGAGATTTCAATTTTTGTTATTAATAAGTTTGCAGATCTTTCCGAAAACAGGTTTTCACTTTGTCATTATGGGATATTGATTGTAAATTGATGGGAAAAGTGTGAAAGTGTGCAGAAAGCAAAGAGGTCTGAATACTTTCTGAATCCCCTGTATATGTGGGTATATGCTTGAGTGTGTCCTGTGGTCCAGAGGTCCCATGTTCAAAGCTGCTCTAGTAATGGATGGATATGTCACTCTTTGATCCTGTATCCAATCAGATCCTAATGTGCATCTAAATGATTTATAAAGGGACCTTTTGAAAATTACTAAGACCGCCTCTCGGTAGTCAGGGTCAGGTTGGCCACAGTCTACCTCAGCAGTGTAACACCGCAATGCAATAACATGCAGTGAGTGAAGGGGCCTGCATACTTTCTGAATCCTCTGTCAATTTTAATTTGGCTCAGAGTTTATTTGTAAAATAAGATATCAAAGAGAAAATACATTTTTGATAAACAAAAAGTCACAACTGAAGCAAAATAAAAGAAGGGAAATCTAACTTTGGGACATGCACATTAGGATTTCTAATACAGTACGCTTAAACTTATTTTAGTTACATAGGAGACAGAAACTTTAGGGAAGGTTAAACATGTAATGCCCTGAAATGAGCTCACATCCATACATACTGAAAACTGATTACTCGAGTTTCAATTGCATGGTTACAACAACTGGAGTTAAGCTGGCGTTGACCTTCTGCAATATTCTTAATAACAGTGTCATTTTAAGTATGATGAATTGAGGAAAAATAACAGATTCAAATGTCTACCTTTTCTGTCATCTGCTGTTAACACCCTGATTCCTTTCTAATTCTTTGTAAACATGGACATATCTATCTAGCAAAAAAATATACATATTTTTTGACAGTTATAGTCAGGCATCACTCGATCAGGAAAATGAAATATCCGCACAGCTGGAGAACCATTTTAAAATGCTTAAGCATATAAGGAGATTCATATTTCTGCCTCTAAAAACTCATTTCATTTGCAGGATGATCTCTCCCTCCCTCCCTCTTCATGGTACCAATGATCAGCACACTTGGTCAGAGGTAATATGCTATGTCTCTTTCAGACGTTTACGTGAACTCTAATGATGATTAATATGTATACATTATTTCTTTATGTACTATTTACTAATGGCTTATTTATTTAAAAAGAGGACACTGATTATTCATCCTGCAATGGACTTACACCCTGTCCAGGTGCTGTTCCTGCTTCACACGCTATTTCTAGGATAAGCTCTCGCTTCCCCTGTGACCCTGCCCTGGATAAGTGGATTAAGAAAATGGATGGATGCAATGACACAGGTTACAGACCACCATAAATGGTTATTGAAAGGTAAAACATTATGTATTTACTTTACAGGTTAGAGGGAAATGAACAAAACATTTCCTTGTTAATAAAATCAATTAATATTTAGATAATTAGTTATGTGTTAGTTATATGTTTTTGCTTTTATTTTCTACCTTTGCATTATTTTGATCTTCTTTTAGTTATTTAATAAATTTATCTACTCTATATTAATAAAATCCTTAGCCTAAAAGTGCAATGATTTTGTGCAACTATTTTATGTGACTTTTTATCTCACGTTTTTTGTCAAGCTTTAAAACCGGCTTATTTTAAAACCTACATATATATGTTTGGTATCATTCTTTTCAGAATTTATTTAAATTCTAAACTAAAATATCAAGAACTCATGTCCCGCGAGACGAGACTTTGTGACAAGATATTTAACCACACCTGGGGCCGGAAATAAAAGACAAAGAGTAGATGACAAAGACAGCTGCTGTACAGGCTGTCACTCAAGATGCAGATCATGTGGCACGGCAGCAGAAGCAATCCAGCAGCTGATCGAGCAAAGAGGAGGTAAAAAAAAACCTGTATTTGTTTCCGATTGTATCACCAATTAAGAGGGGGTTTCGGAGGAGCGACCTCATCTCCTTGGGGTGCGTTCAGCCCCCCTCTTCACAATGTGACTGACAGAGACGCGAAGTGGCTGCTGGGTAGCGCAGGCCAGGGGGGTTGTCAAGCGAAGCGAGCAGGGGGTAAGCCCCCTAGTAATGTATAAAGATCTTTTGGTGGCCTTTTTCATCTAGTGCCAGAGGTGTTTAGGGTTTCCCTCCTCTTGGAAGAGCATCTTTGCTAATTTTTGATAGTCATCAATTATTTTTTATCCTGACCCTCAATTTGAGGCCTTGTGGGTAGGCCAAAGCCTACCGGTTGCCTGAGTGTCACTCCTGCTTGAGGTGAAGCTAACACTGGGGAAAGGCAGTAAGATTCAAGCCTGTTTCTAGTGTCTTTTTTGGAGGCCTCACCCATTTTTGCTATGTTGTGGTGCCAGAATCATGATAGAGTGAACTGCATAAAAATAAACAAAAAACAACAGGCTTAACCATAACATTAACACGGAAGGCAGATATAGATGTGCAAACTAATCCCATTATTCTATGTTTGGTTTCAAAACAACCTAGGTACCCTAGCTATGCAACCACTGAGGGTATCTTGGTGGTTCAAATCTCAGTTTCTTGGTGGTGGTGGTGTGTAACACTGGGGCATCTCAGGGGACTGTTCCTTTCCTGTTTACACTGTACACAATGACCTTTCTGGATAATACCAGCTCTTGCCATCCACAGAATTCTCAGATGATGCCTTGGATAATATAGATGGGTAGGAGTACAGGAGGCTCATGGGGGACTTTGTCTTATGGTGCAAGGAGAACCACCTGCAGTTTAACATCAAAAAGGCAAAAGAGAAAAGAGTTGGTGGTGGACTTCTGATGTGTTAAGAAGCCCCCAAGACAGGTAGCCATCCAGAGGGATGAAGTGGAGGTGGTACAAAGCTACAGGTACTTGGGGTTCCATATAAATAACAAACTAACAACACATTTGTGCTGTATAAGAAGAGTCTGAGCAGACTGAGGTATTTGATGTGTGCAGAAAGCTGCTGGAAACCTTTCAGCAGTCTATTGAAGCCAGTGTATTGTTTTACGCGGCTGTGTCCCGAGGAAGTAATTTGAGTTCAGGTGATGAAAAAAGCCTCAACAAACTTATCGGAAATGTCAGCTCCATCGAAGGACTGACCCAGGACACTGCGGAGGCTGTTGTGGAAAACAGAATGGTAGGAAAATGTGATGACATCATGAACAACTCTGCTCATGCACTCCAGGGGGTGCTTTCATGCAGTAGTTTTAGCCACAGGCTCATTGCGCCATGGTGTAATAAGAAGAATCTCCGGGGATCTTTTCTGTTTGCTACCATTAGGCACCTCAACACTTCCTTCTGACATCCCTTCCTTCATTCCAGCTCACAGCCAAAGAACAATAGTGCAAAGTTCAGTTTACGAGTTGCTATCTGTGTATTTTATGTTTTTTTGTTTTGCTGCAATATACATCTGAACCTCCCCTTGGAGATTAATAAAGTGTATCAAATCAAATCTGTTTTTTTAGTCTAGGTGCTGCCATGGTAGACTGTGTTGTGGACTTAAAAATTGAATGAGCGGGTGTCAAAAATGTACCATGGCTTCAATTTCATCCCTGCTATTCTAAATGCAGAGTACAGCAGAACACATTTCCACATTATAAATGCCTGATCATTGGCAGCCAGCTCATGAAAATAGTTTAAAAATTACAACAAGTGCACCTAAATGGAGACTTTTGATCACTTTCTTGCATTTATAAGTACCCTGACAACTACAAATCATAAATGACTGAACCAAAACAGAAGATGCGACAATCAGATTAAAGGAGAAATGTTTTCACTGCTTGGGTCAGAAAAGAGTATTTCTCAATGGTTTAAACTTTAAATGGCCACTGAACACCCATTTCTCACAAACTAAAACCTGAAGACAGATCCAATTAAAAGAATGCTAAACTTGCAAGAGAAGCTCAAGCACCCAAACTGTTGAATGCCATGTGACAGAGCATGTAATATCCATTGTGGCAGGTATGAAATGGCACAATTATCTTGGCGAGCCTCTAACCCCGTGGGCGTCGGGATGGATATTAGTAAACAAGTTGCACCGCTCGTCCAGAATTCAGGAGCGGGATTGCTTTATTCTCCACCACAGCTGTAAAAATAGAAGTGTGCCATGGAAAGATTGCGAGCAGTTTCACACCTCATTATGCTGTACAATCGCATTAGTAATAATTCCCTTTTTTTATGTTGCTTAGTTATAAAGAGTTGGTACATATGTTCACAACACATGCCAGATGCCCAAGTTACACCTCAGAGGAGAAAGAATAGCAACAGATGTAAAATTATAAAAGATCATCAGCTGGTAATTAGCTGCTATTCATGGTGCAGTCTAATAGCTTCCAATTGATCAAAGCTTTTAATTCTATAGTCCTAGAAATGTAGAAGAAAAGAAAAAGTTTAGAATTCATTAAAATGATTAAACAGCAAAACATTAAAAACTTTAGAGTTATAATGAATGAATCAATTAACTGGTATTATAAAATACTTTATGTCCGCAAAAGGCAAAGTTATCACAAAGTACAGTACAAAAAAAATAGGCAAATATTCTAAAAGAAAGCAAATTATGGGTGGCATAGGGGATTGCAGGGGTGCCAATTAGCTTCTGGAGTCTAGTTTCATATACTGGGCTATTCAATGTGAGTTTGTGCATACATTTGTGCCCCTACCAGGGCTGAGGAGGATACTTCTGTGATAGGCTCATGATCCTTAAGACATGCAAGCAGGATAAGAAGATGGATGGATGGTAACAGGAAAGAAAACTATAAAACAATCAGGTTTGTCTGAAATGGCTGAAACAGTTTATGTTGTGGTGTGATTTATGTTTCCAAGTGCTTCTGTTTGGTATACTGGCAGCGGTTCTTGAGACGGATCAAACTAACACCACATCACATATTTCAGATTGAGTCTTGGCTGTGGTACCTGCTACCCCACCTTATAAACCAAGATGAGAAAATTACAAAACATCGTCTAGATGATGATCGCTGAATGATCGTTTTATGATAACTTCGGGGGACATTCCAGGAAGGGCAGTCGTAAAACCTGCAGTTCATATTCAAACCTTTAGAACTTTCACATTTTACCGTTATTCAAAATTCAGTCATGGTGGATAATAATTGGGTTTTTGACACCTATCACCAGAAAAATACTCCTTTATAATGAAGTGAAAACTGACCTAAATGAATCATAAATATACAACACAAAATAATGGATCTAGAAGTATTCAAATCACTGAATATCCCTTGGAGTCCAGTTAAGAATTGGAAAGAGTATGGCAAATGTGCTAGAGCAAAAACTGAGAGATTATGCAAGAAGAAAACTAAAGAGGGATTCCCTCAAGAGTTTGGTGATAACTCTGAAGGTGTTAAAAGGTATAGTGACTGAGAATGTTGCCTGGGTGATTCGCCAGTCACAGCTTTATGGAAGAGTGGCAAAGAGAAAGCCATTTGGAGATGTTTTTATATATTGTTGAGATTCGGTCTGTGTCTTCAACATTGATCAATATTTTTTCTGGAATAGAAATGGGCGGGGTGGTGTGGTAAATTGGGTAGTTTCCTTTTAGCAAAATTTCTAAATTGAAAGTAGTGGAGATCTCGTTGCTGGGAAGTGAAATTTAAAGCGTAATTGTTTATTAGATGCACAAAATATTATCAATATACAGTTCTCTAAGTGTCTTAATCCTGAATGTTTTCCAAATATTAAATACCGTGTAATTTTGAGAGGGTTGAAAAGTGATTATTGTGTAGAGAAGCAACAGATAAAAGCTCCTCTGTCCTGTAGAGCATCCTGCATTGAATTTGTATTCTGAGTCATTAATGGAGAATTGAATTATTGGTAAATTGACATAAACTAGTGCTTAGCGAAGAACAAAGCAGGGCATACAAAGAGGTACAGCAGGATTTGATTTCCATTGCAGACCAGAGGTCTCATGTCAAATGCCTTGTGTAGAACTCACGCTAAAACATGGCATACAGACAAAACTAGAAATGTGCGTATGCACAAATAAATTCAGTTGCAAAAAACTGTGCATAAGCAAAGTTCTAAGTACTTTCCTTTTATAAATCACAATCAATGTGAATTTTAATGCACATGCATGAGCCTGAAGCCCCACCCCAGCTCCTCCCAGAATTTCACCTATTTGATTATGTAAATCAATATAGATCACCCTTACTGTTCAGTGTTTCGTTAAAAGAAATGGCAAAAGCAGGTGTAATAAAGAGGAATTTCAGCAAATGCAAAATGGAGGCCTGCTCAGTGAGATGGAAGTAAGGAAAAATGTGATATTTGGTGGTTTAAGTAGTGGTATAAGCAACAAAAGGAAACTGATGGAGTGGCGCAGCATGGAGGAGACACTCTAAAGTTCATGTTCAGAGGGTCGCACAGTACTCAAAATAAAAAGAAGTGGTCGACATGAAAAGGCGAGTTACAGCCAGGAAATAAGTGACAGGGTTTGGCTGCGGTAAGCCTACTCAAGCTTCACTCCACCATAAGGGTATGATGACTGTCAAGTAAACCAAGTGAAATAAACGTGCAATCTAATTAGCTGTTCAGTGGAGCTCCTGAATCACAATTTTTTGGTCAAGACCAGGGGAAATGTGCTTTTTTTAATGAAAAATAACTTGTTTATAATGAATTTTGTAGACAAAACACACTTCACTATGTTTAGGTTTTTAAAATTAGATCTAAAGGAAATTGGCCAGAACCAAAAAAATAATTTGTTATTTTGTTAGCTTTGTTTGTTCCAACAAAGCTATTTTACTAACCTACTCATATACACAGCAAGGAGCCACTTCAACCACCACTAAAGTGCAGCATACACCTGGATGATGAGATGGCAGCCATATTTGAGGCCAGAGCTCTACATTTATACGTCTATACATTAGTTATTAGGTAGTGAAGGGGTGAGAGGGATAAGAGACAGACAATGATTAGGGGGCCAGAATGACCAGACCAAGTTGGGCAATTTAGCCAGGACATTGGGGTACACATTACTCTATTTGAAAGATGCCCAGATTACCACAGAAATTTGGAACCTCGTTTTTATGTCTAGAATGTCACTTTTTCAGCATAACGTCTTCGTCACTGCACCAAGACATTGGGATTCACATACAGACCACAGGGTAAGCATCCCATGCTGGTCTCACCAACATCTCATCTGGTTCCTCCCATCCAAGTGATGGCTCAGACTAAAAATGTGGTTGACCTGTTCTGAAGTGCAGATGGTATGGTTGTTACCTGCTGTGAGCCACCCTTTTTGAAAATACAATACAACAGCAAGCTTTAACACTGCCTAGCTGGTGTTTCCAAATGTAAAGCAGGGGCTACTATTCCAGCAGTGCCTTCTATTGCAGGTCTCATATCTGAGAAATACTGCCACAACACTGTACATCTTCCCATAATCTGAACCAAAATATCTATGTAATGGTTTGAAAAGGTGAATTTTGGTTTGCAGAGACAGGTTATTGATCATCAGTGTATGATATATCATACATAATATATGTTCTTGGAAACAAGGTAAACAGTCTATAAAGTCATTCATTCCACATCAGAATTCAAAGGAAATCAATAAAAAGGACAAAAAGTGATTATTTTGAAGTAGCACAAACTAAGCTTGGGGAACGGCCTACTGAGATGTTTTCGATTTTTGACTCTTCTTGTTAAATGCTTCTGTCTTTTCAATCAGCCAATCTTCATTTTATGCAGCATCTTTTATCACCACCTATACCAAAAACTGCTTAAAGAAGTAATCTCAACACCTCTTTTTTAATGAAGTTTTTGAGAATTACTACTTGTACAAAAGCAAGAAGAAACAGAAAATCTCCTGAGGGGTTTGCTCAATGTATTACAAGAATTATCATCC
Organism: Polypterus bichir lapradei; assembly: GCA_026402145.1. Lineage (NCBI taxonomy): Eukaryota > Metazoa > Chordata > Cladistia > Polypteriformes > Polypteridae > Polypterus > Polypterus bichir. Next base: position 3,780,617 of record JANRMT010062825.1, on the reverse strand, counting down.
ATCCATCCTTTACCTGGACCCACCAAACTTCCATCCATTAATCCATTATCCAACCTGCCATATTTTAACTACAGGGTCCCGGGACCTGCTTGAACCAATCCCAGCCAACACAGGGCACAAGGCAGGAAACAAACCCCAGGCAGGGTGCCAGCCCACCACACCCACCAAACTTTATACAGAATTATTTGGGAACCTCAGCCAATTTTGGAAGTACTGAGTACAACCAACACATTGTGAGACAGAATGCAGTCCACCAAAGGGCATGCATACCTTCTCAGCCAGGGGAACATTGGAACCTCTAGTTAAATCTGAAGTCCGAGTTGAGAGTGCTGGGAAAAGCCCAAGAGGAAAAGGACGTGGGACTCTGGATGGCACAAAGCATGTTTGCTTATCTTTTCAGAAGAGGGTCAGAAGTCTCTGATGCACAGTAAGACATGCCAACAAAGGTTTATGGAGGAACACTGGAGTCTGCCATGTCCCTGAAGGTCTGCAATGAGAGGATCAACAGCCTGAAATAGGCTGCAGTGCCAAATAGGCTTGACTTTTCAACAAATAAAGGGATACAGTAAACCATTACAGAATTGGAGATAAATTCAACTTTTACATTTCCTTGAGGTTAAGATTGTACTAATATTCACTCACTATAATTCCAACATGCATGTTAGTGACACGTTTGATGCAATGTAATGGACTGGTGCAATTTTTATTAAGCTACTTTGTGTTTAAATTATCATCAGATAGCTGTTGCAGAAATGATTTTCCAGTCACCATATGCTTATCTCTAATGATTGAATCCATAATGAGGGAAAAATCTGGGGACTTTCATAATTATAAATAATGAAATAAATTATTGTATCATGCAGGAAAATCTGACAGCAAAACCTAAAGCTTATTCTCCATTGGGGCTATTTTCACCTTGTAAAGGAATTAATGCAATCACATAAAATAATTTGTAATGCACAGCAGCAGGATTACCTGACAAAGCACCTCAATGGTTTTGCCACTTCTGACTTTTATTTCATAATGCATATTCGTCCAGCTGCCAGTTAAAGGACACATACTCATTTTGTAGGGCACCCTGTAATTCCTTACATTTCTCTAGAGTCTAAAAAACATTTTACAATTTAGGCTATTTTTATACATCCATCCATAACCAGTAAGCCCCTCTTTCTGCTTGGGGTCATGTCACAGTGAGACATAACCTTTCTGAAATTGTTAAACTATAATCTGGATAAGATTTTGGCCTTCATTATATTCATGGAATTAAAGGATGACTGCTAAGCAGTAAGTATACTTAATGAGGGAAGAGTCTTATTAAATAAAACATTCATTTCTGGGGAAACAGCTTTGCTATCTATCTATCTATCTATCTATCTATCATGTAGTACCTTTCATTTCTATCTATCCATCCATTATCCAACCCGCTATATCCTAACTACAGGGTCACGGGGATCTGCTGGAGCCAATCCCAGCCAACACAGGGCGCAAGGCAGGAAACAAACCCCGGGCAGGGTGCCAACCCACCGCAGTCTATCTATCTATCTATCTATCATATAGTGCCTTTTCTTTCTTTCTTTTTATCTGTCTATTTATTTTGCAGTGCCTTTCATGTCTGTCTATCTATCTATTATATAGTGCCTTTCATATCCATCTATGTATTATTTAAAGCCTATGTATTCTATAGTTATTTTTTATCTATCTATCTAATATACAGTATCTTTCATATCCATCTATGTGTTTTTTAGTGCCTTTCATATCTATGTATTGCACAGTGCCTTTTGTTTCTATCTAGGTATGTACTATATAGTGCTATTTATCTGCATCTGTGCACTATACAGTACCTTTGCTATCTACCTTATCTTTATCATTCTGCTGTATCATACCTTATCTGTCTACGTCTTTACCCTATACAGTGCTTAATCCATCTGAGTTACTATCTATCTACACAGTGCTTTATCTACAGAATTTGCCCCCCATTTAACACAATGACTTTCATAATGTGCATAATAACTAACCTTAAAAAATAATCATTTGCAACACAGGAAGAATTAAACAATGCAGTGATAAGTATAGTATACCTACATCAAGGGGATCGCTCATAAATCAAAATGGCAATGGTAAAGGTCAAAATGAATCAAGACGGATTGAGTAGTAGGTATGCCTTTATTACATTTCACTTGAATAAAGGTGGGCTTTCAATTGGGACTTGAGCTTTAAGTCCCAAAAGAGCTTCACAGACAAAGGGGGTGCTGCAAGGTTAAATAAGCTCTGAATGAAAGCAAGAAAGTTGACATCAAAAGTGTTCATCAGATGTACATAAAACAAATACAATTCAAAGATACAGAATAGAGAAAAGTGAGATATGTCTGATATTAACAGATATGCTAAAACATTTGTTATTGGGTTAATTAAACAATCAAATGCATTAATATCCTTTCCTGTTTGATTTCAGTGAAGCTTAAACTTTCTAGGTTTCCACTGGCCAAGAGATGCATCAGCTTTTACTTACCTAAAATTATAACATTTATTTTAATCAACCTTTTTTACAATCAGCCCAAGCTTTAAGTGAAACAGATGATGCTGAAATCAGAGGTGAATGAATGGTGGTAAAATTATTTGGCCATATTAACACAGCGTTTTTAATATGACCCTAAATCTTTTCAGCTAGATAAAGAGAAATTAGCTGTGAAACTAATTTTTTCATGCTAGCTGGTCAGCAAAATTTGCAAATGAGATTTCCTTGCCTTGCAGTGCAGCTTTACAGTGCCTTAATAGCTGGGCATGAAATCACAAGTGCGCAGGATGTCAGTTTATGTTTGTGCGGTGCGTCACAATGATATTCACTTACATTTTTTATTCTGCAACCACTAAATTCCATACAAGATTGTGGGATACCAAGGCCTATCAAAGAAGCAATGGTGAGCTGCTTCTGATTCCCAAGATCGGTGCACTGACTGAAGTAGACACACTGAGACAATTCTTAGGAACACTGTACTAATACTGGGGAAGACCTCCCTTTCCTCTTAAAACAGTGCTTAGTGGCATGGAGACATTCTTTGAGATTCTGGTCCATGTTGACAGCACAGCATCATGCAATTTCTGTGTCAGCTGCCCATTCATGATGCCATTCTCATGTTCTACCACACCCCAAAGGTGTTCTGTTGGATTCCTATCTGGTGACTGGGAAGGCCACTGAAGAACACTCGACTCGTTGTCATGTTTTGTGCTTTGTGACATGGCGTATTCTCAGTAGCCATTAAAGATGGGTACATTGTGGCCACGAAGGATGCACATGGTCAGCAACAATACTCAAATAGGCCATGGCATTCAAGAGCTAATTTATTTGTATTAATGACCCCAAAGTGTGCCAAGAAAACATTTCCCACACCATTATGCCACCATTTCCACTCTGGACTGTTGCCACAAGGCAAACTGGTTGCATGGATTCACACTGTTGGCACCAGATGGTGCCATCTGCTTGTCTCAGCACAAATTCAGATTCATCAAACCAGGCCACGTTTTTCCAGTCATCAGCTCTCCAGTTTAGGTGAGTCTGTGCCCACTACAGACTCAGCTTTCTGTTTTTGGCCAACAAGAGCGGTCTTCTGCTGTTGTAACCCATCCACCTCAATCAATGTTCAACGTGTTGTGCATTCAGAGATGCTTTTCTGCTCGCCACAGTTGTACGGGGTGGGTATCTGAGTTATTGAAGCTTTTCTGACAGCTCAAACTAATCTGGCCAGGCTCCTCTGACCTCTCTTATCAAGAAGGCCATTCCATCTTCAGAACTTCCACTCACTGGATGTTTTTTGTGCCATTATGAGTAAACGTTAGTGAAAAGCCCAGGAGGTCAGCAGTTAATGGAATACTAAAAATAGTCTGTCTAGCACCAACAATCATGCCACAGTTAGGGTGTTTGATATGCAAATAAATTACTGTAAAGCATGATTTTAGGCATTGCACTGCTGCTACATGATTGGCTGATTAAATAACTGCTTGGATAATCGGGTGTATAGGTGGTCCTAATAACGTCCTCTGTGAGTGAAGAGAAGGTTGGTGAGCTTATCTGACTTTCCAGGGTTTGCTATCTGCCAGCATTTGTGAGTTGTTTCAGATTCTTGGGCCTTTCAGCTTCTGTTGATATTTGGATTCCAAATTTCCAACAACCAATACTCCTAATATTGAGACCATTTTGTTCCTGAAGCAGCTTGAAAAGATGGGGAAAGGAAAAAGGATTGAAGGCATTGTTGTTTTTGTTTTAGACTCCGAAGGAATCTTTGAGTAGCCTGGACATGGAGAAGGGAACATGACTAGAGTCATCACTGGGATTTGAGTTGTGTTTTGTTTGTGACCTGAAAGGTCCTTGGTGGTTCCTTTTAGTAGCTTGGACAAGGGAGGGGGGAACAGGGCTAGAGTCGGAGAATTTCAGAATTTTTTTCTTTTTATTTAATTATAGTTATAATACAGCCTAACAAAAACAAAAAAACAAAAAACATTTTTCGTGGTGTCTTGGTTTTTAGGCCTGTCCCTGGGGTCATTTAGGGTGCTGATTCAAACAATTGCATTAGATAGACTGCGTTAGCTCTAGTTTCTTTACCGAAGACAACAACTTAGTATTCAGCAATGACATCAGAAAACTTCTGAAGAAAATTGGTCTTTCAGAATATAACCCAAGTGAGTGGTGTCTTTTCATCAACAGTTCAAAACGTAATTTAAAATGTGTTCTTTTAAATAACGGCAACAAATATAGTTCTATTCCAATCGGTCACTCCACCGGGATGAAAGAAAAGTACAAGGCCACCTTCTTTAGTCTTAGAAAAGATAAACTACCAAGAACATCAATGGATGATTTGTGTAGACTTGAAGATGGTTCATTTTTTTCTTGGTCAACAAAGTGGCTACACAGAGTATCCTTGTTTTTTATGCCTTTGGGATAGTAGAGCCAAATATGAACATTGGGCAAGAAAGGGGAATATATGGTGGTTGTAGGACAAAATTTAATCAATGGACTCTTTGGTAGCACGAGATAGAATCCTACTGCCACCACTACATATAAAGCTAGGCCTGATGAAACAATTTTTAAAGGCTTTGAATAAAGATGGTTCGTGCATTGAACACATAGCACATAAGTTACCTGCACTTACCATGGAAAAACTGAAGGCAGAAATTTTTCGATGGTCCACAGATCAGACAACTTATAAATGACCCACATTTCATAGCATCAATAAATGAAATCGAATCATATGCCTGGTCTTTATTTCTTCTTGTTGTGAAAAACTTTCTTGACAACAAGAAGGCAGACAAGTACACACAATTAGTAGAGGATACGCTCTTTCATTTCAACAGACTTGGCTGTAACACGAGTGTTGAAGTCTGTTATCTGCACAGTCACTTAGATCGCTTTCCAGAGAACCTTGGTGACTTAAGTGAAGAGCAAGGTGAAAGATTTCACCAAGATATAAAAACAATGGAAGCCAGATACCAAGGAAGCTGGGATGCACACATGAGGGCAGACTATTGTTGGAATCTTATGCGGGATTGTTCTGGCATATCCCACTCTCAGAATTGTGCGTCGAATGACTGGAAAGTTTGTATTATAAATCTGTGCTTTTGGTATGAAATAAGTAGATTTTCATGTAGTACACTTTTCTTTTAATATTTAATATGTTTCCTTCATGCTTAAAACATATTAATTTAAACATTACATTATAATATCCTGATTTTTTATGGGTGAGCCGAGTGAAGAGTGGTATATGGCATATGTTCTGTATCTCAAAAACTAAAGCTGTTAGGGGGAAAACTGGGGCCATTTTTGGAATCAGCAGGTGAGATATACCCAGAAACAAGTCTAACATTTTGGGCACCAAAATGTGTGTCGGCCAGTGATAATTATTCACATATATGACTGTAATTTTTGGATGGAATTACCAGTTTTCACTTGCTTTCAACTTCTTCATAAGAGCTGATATTTCGTATCACCTTATTTTTAGTAAACTTCTTTTTATTTTTGTACCATCTTGTCTGTGTCTCTCTCACTCACCCTGGTTTATCCTCAGTATAATTACTTGCCACCCCATGGTTGAAATGTTTCAAGGCAAATGGTGGGTACAAGAATTCACAACCTGTTCAATTCAGTACATAAAGCATATCATTATTAGCAAAGTGAATAAATACATACAAATCTAATGTGGTTCCTTCCTTATATCATAATACTCTACCATCTAACCCCGCCTACATCTGACCCCGCCCTATTCCGTGTACTGCAGCCAGGTGTATTGTTTCAGTGTGCACGATTTGCGGGTCTTTCACTGTTTTGTCATCAGGAAAGAACAAAATATAACAAATAGACAAGTTGAAGTAACGACTCTCAAGACTCAAACTGAAACAGTAAATTAATTAGCAGTTGAAGTTGCATAGAACTTTACTCAGTTTTAAGATAGACAAGTTCGCAAATTCTCCTAACATTTTCAATGGGAGATTTTCAAAGTTCAAAATTGTGTGCAGCGTGTTGTGCTTGACATATCTTAAAGAATACTGAACTGTCCTGGCAAATTTCCTTGAAGAATAAACAGGCCAAATTTCAACACAATCGACCCACTGGGGGCCGAGCTGACAGCTATTGCAGTAGGTGCTTTTCACATTATACTGTATGTGAATACACCTAAAAATGAGTCCAGTTTTAGGGAACTGTCCATGGGATTACTGTGTAA
>JANRMT010062825.1:3702265-3773897 GCA_026402145.1 Polypterus bichir lapradei | reverse complement strand
CAAAAGGGTTCAAATACTTTTGTCTGTGTGGAGTTTACATGTTCTCCTTGTTTCTGTCAGTATTTTTCTGCCGGGACTGCAATTTTGATGTTCGGTTTCGGTTAATTTGAGACTTCAAATTGGCTGTTTGTTTGTGTGCCCTGTAATAGACTGGTGATCTTCCTCATTTTTCCTAGTTTGTCTTTGCACATGATTCTGCAAGTATAGACTCTGCCCCAACAATTATGCACCAGTAGTGTGATGGTTAAAGCTTTGGATTTCAGACCCTGAGGCTGTGGGTTCAAATCCCACCATTGACACTGTGTGACCCTACAGAAGTCACTTCACCTGCCTGTGCTCCAATTGGAAAAAAACAAAAAGAAACATAAACAGTTGTATCTCAAACATTGTATGTAGTACTAGGGTGTTGTACCTTGTTAGCCATTAAGAATGTAGTGAGAAGTCAAGAAAAATGACACCTTTAATTGGCTAACTAAAAAGATTACAATATGCAAGCTTTCGAGAAAACTCAGTCCCCTGCTTTATACATCTTCCCTGAAGAAGTGGCCTGAGTTGCCTCGAAAGCTTGCATATTGTAATCTTTTTAGTTAGCCAGTAAAAGGTGTCATTTTGCTTGACTTCTCACTACTATCTCAAACATTGTAATTGACTTTGGATAAAAGTGTCAGCCAAATAAATAAATGCAAATGCAATGAATGTCCAGATATGTTGGAATGGTACTGTGTGCATATATGAGTATAAGTCTTTTTTGGCGTGACAATTGTACCTACCATATCTCTTAAATTAAAAACACATTCTGAGTGCTCTATCCAATAAGATAAAGAAACCAAATTCCTAGTAAGGCAGCAGAAGGATCTCTAGGGGGAGACATGTGGGAGAAAGGCACGGCAGAGCAATGTGCACTCATAATAACGGGTCAGCTCTTTTTGGCTACAATATTGTGCAGTACTGTAGGTCTGCGTCAAAAACCAGGCTGTTTTAAAACTTGCCAAGGGCATTCAGCAGAAATTCATGCTGGTGGTGAAATGAGAGTTCAATTGCTGTGACCCTGAACAAAATCAGGTTGTTCAGGTGAATGTAGACTCCTAAATAAATAATACATTAATCATCTCTGATTCCTGTAAAAAGTATGAAATCAAGAAATTTTTGGCACCTTGTGACACTTTTACATACACTTCAACTCCCATCTCCTCAAGGGCTAAAAGTAGCCACTCTGAAAGCCCCTCACCATACAATGATCAATGTTCTTACTAGTTGATATTTTCCATTAATAGGTTTACACGTTTATGAATCAGTAGATGACACATTTATACTGTTATATATTGGGCAGTGCCTCATTGCACAATATTGTCTATCAGTCTGCAAGTCTTAACGTCAGATATGTCGCCCGTTTGAGCACACGTCATTCTGTGTTTGTGATTTTTATCATTTGTTTTCTTTGTTTTCCATTCTGGTACCCAAAGTCAACCTCAACTCCTACTTAACACAGGATCAGGGTAATATCGCTAGCCAAATTGTTCTCAAACTCAGTCCTGGGGAACCCCTGAACCTTCGGGATTTTGTTCCAACCTCACATTTTACCTCTAATTGATCAAATGTAACTAGCTGGGCATTTTTCTACTCTCTAATTCTGCACTGAGAAAAGTAAAGCACTCTGTTTTTTTTTTTTTTGTAAAACATACAGAAATTTGTATTTTTTTTCAATGGCTTTTAATACTGTGTTTTGATATTTTCCTGCTAATTTGCACTTTTTCTGTGTAGTTGGCTCCCTTAATTATATCTTAATAATGACAATTAGACACCCTGGGCAACCAACACTGAATGCTGAAAGGTTGCCACTACTACAGCATTGAACTCACTAATGTGCCCATTTGCAGAATGCATAAATAGAACAGCCAGAAAACAGAATAAAAATCAGGAAGATAATGAAGATCTTAAAAAAAAAAACACATAAAAAACACAACACATTTATTTACATATAAAAATAAATGTACTTGGTATTTGGTAAGCACCTTGAACATGGCAAAGGTGCTATATAAATAAAATGTATTATTATTATTATTATTATTATTATTATTAGTATTAATTTCTAACAAAAATGTACCAATGTTAGTTTTTGTAATTTCTTTATTGACCCCACAATGGGGAAACTGGGAAATTACAGCTTGCGTTAATTTGGGTAGGAGACAAAATAAAAATGAAAGTTTGTTGAACAGCAACCTGTATCCACATGGGACCCTCACGACTGAGTTTGAGAATCACTGCACTAGCTGGGACTCCCTAGCCATGGAACATACCCCCTTAGCACCGCCTGATTCATCAAGTGCCTCTTCATTTTGACCTTGACCACCTCTCTGAAGAGATGGAAAATATAGTGATGTAAGGAGAGGGAAAATGATAATTCATAAAAAACTGAACACAACCACCTGTCCCAACTTTTTCAAGTTCTGTGGCCCTAGAACAAGACTTTTTTTACTCATCAAAAGCCGGAATCACATTACACAACTTCTTCTCGTTGGGTATGTCAGACTTGCCCGCTGTGACTGCTGATCTTGCTGCCAGACCATATCATTTCAAACTTTAGATTTTCTGATTTGATATACTGATACTAATTTGATTCACCTTACCAATCCCTAAGGTGAAATTGTCCTTTCACATGACCTTTTGGAGGTCAGAGTGCAAAAGGACTGAAAATGTGAAATTTAGCGACTGTGTGACCACTTTCCAGCACAGTCCTGCTAGCCCCTTTTCCTGACTGTCAAGAATGCGCTGTCTAACAGAACCAGTGCTGTACAAAGAGTTTACAGGTATGGCGAGTTCAGCTACAGTTTCTGCCCTTATTTCTTTTTTCCATTCTGTCGTGGTGCGTAAAACATAAGACATCAGATAAATGAGCCTCTCCTCTGTTTGTCAGGTCCAAAACACCTGCATTCCTTATTTCTTGTTGCTGCATTTTATGCATTGTACTTCTAGATGGGCATCAATTGGCGATGAGCTCTCATGCACACAGCATCCACCCTTACAACTAAAGACAAAAACAAACCTGTTTACTTTTATCGAAGCGAGTCATGGGCAAGTCGAAATGAGTCTGTCAGACAAGACAACTGCCCTTCATAGGTGTGCATCACCAACTGCCTCCAACTCCTTCAGATGATGTAAATGAAGGCCAGGAATGAAAATTGCTAGAAAAGTCATCTATTGTGACATGGCCGTAACCTTGACTGCTGTCATTCTGGTATTGAGAGTACCCATTTCTGGTTAGTGACAGTAGGCAAATGTTCATGCTTCATGCTCAGGATGATGTACGTTAAGCAAGTTCTCACAAGCTCAACATCAATATGCTATTTCAGCTTAGAAGCTAGTGTAATTTAGTGGTTAAAGCTTTGGACTTCAAACCCTGAGGTTGTGGGTTGATATCCCAAAACTGACACTGTGTGACCACAAGCAAATCATTTGACCTGCCTGTGCTCCAACTGGAAAACCAAAAGAAATGTAAACAGTTGTATCATAAATGTTGTAAGTCGCCTTAGATAAAGGCATCAGCCAAATAAGTAAATGTAGCTCTTCATGCTGAGTAAGTCTTCTCACCATGTCGTATTTCTTCCAAATCTCACTGTCACAGTTACAATTTAACTCTTTCAGGGCGGATTTCGACTTTTGTCAAAAGGAAGGGTTGACAGCAGTAATCAACTTTAAACAGTGACAAAACCCACCATTATGTCTTAGTTAGATTCTATTTGCTAGAAGGAAAGTTAGCTACATTGCTTTGACTGAGATTCCTTCCGCTCACGTGAGTAGCGAGTAGCAAACAACGGCAAAAATGGCATCGACATCTGGCAAGAAATCAAAGCAAATGCATAAAGCAAAATATTCCATGGACAACGTTTTGCATATTATCACTGAATTGGACTTTAACTTGAAAAGCGAATGTGAGGTACTGGCATCAGCTGACAGGTTAGTGACGTGGCTACAGCAATATTTGCCTGGAAGGACCGTCACTTACAATGACAAAAGGTACAAAACAGATTGCGATGCCACTGCTGCCTATGCCCTGTGCCACCTGAAGACAGCCTGGCAACCAGCCTGCTGAACTGTGAAATCATTGTTTTGTGTGCTCTTCAGAAAGCTGTGTTTTTTGGAAAAAATATTCTGCCCTCAATGAGTTAAGACTCTCAGTGGCACATATCTGTAGGCCATTTTGACTAATCCTTTATGTGCCTGTGATGGTTTCACAAGGGCTCCTTTCATAGCCATAGTTACTTTAGTCTTTGATTATTTATCCTGTTGCTTTTTTATTTTATTGCGGTGTATTTGCTAGTTGTTTTTCATGAAGTGTTTTGTCTGTGTGTCAATCTTTTTTATTGTTTTCTTTTAATCTGTGTTAGCATTATTTGTTATTTTCCTTGTTCTTATACGTTGGGTCTAAGGTGGCTACCTCTGGCCTTTATAAAGGTTATTAGAAGCAAGCAAGAAGAGGTGCTCAAGAATCAGAAAATAGATATAAAAAAAATAGGTCAGGAATCAGAATCGAACAATATACTGTATTCAAAATCAAAAGTCCCAGTATTCCTAAATGTCAAAGTCTAATATATAATGCTGACAAAAAGTCGAAAATAGCATCACATTATTCTAAAACAAGTAACACACACCACGCGTTACTAAAATGTGCGTTAAACCAAATGAGACCACCTGTACACCTGTTTATCTGTGCAGCTGTCTAATCAGCCAATCACATGGCAGCAGTGCAATGCAGGGAAAGATCAAGTGCTTTACATCAAACACTAGAATGAGGAAAAAATGTGAGCTCTGTGATTTCAAGTGAGGCTTGATTGTGGGTGCCAGATGGTCTGCTTTAAGTATTTCTGTAACTGCTGAGCTTGTGGGATTTTCACACTTAGAGTTCAATGTGAAAAACAAAAAACATCCAATGAACTTCAGTTCTGCTGATGGAAATGCCTTATTAATGAGACAGGATAAAGGAGAATGTCCAGACTTGTTTGAATTCACAGAAAGACTACGATAACTCAGATAACCACTTTGAACAACTGTGATGAGCAGAAAAGCATCAGAGAATGCACAGTTCTTCGAAACTTCAGGTGGATGGACCACAACAACTGAAGACCAGATTGAATTCCATTCTTGTCAGCCAAGAACAGAAAGCTGAGGCTGCACTTGCCACAAGTTCACCAAAACTGGACAGCTGAAGCCTGGAGAAATATAGCCTGGTCTGGTAAAACTCCATTTCAGCTGAGGCATTCAGGTGGTAGATGCTAACAGCATGAATCCATGCAATCAAGCTGCCTTGTGCAAACAATCCAGGCTTGTATTGGTGGAGTATTGGTAGAGTATTGTTGCTGACCAAGTGCCACAATTTACCCATCTTCTAACAAATACTTCCAGCATGATAATGCATCCATCCATTATCCAACCCGCTATATCCTAACTACAGGGTCACGAGGGTCTGCTGGAGCCAATCCCAGCCAACACAGGGAGCAAGCCAGCCCACCGCAGGGCACACACACACACCAAGCACACATTAGGGACAATTTAGGATCACCAATGTGCCTAACCTGCATGTCTTTGGACTGTGGGAGGAAACCGGAGTACCCAGAGGAAACCCATGCAGACACAGGGAGAACATGCAAACTCCACGCAGGGAGGACCCGGGAAGCGAACCCAGGTCCCCTAAATGTGAGGCAGCAGCGCTACCCACTGTGCCACCGTGCCACACATGATAATGCATCATGTCACAAAGCAAAGGTGGTTGCCAATGGGTTTCATGAACATGACAATGAATTCAGTGTTCTTCAGTGGTCTTTCCCATTCACCAGATCAAAATCCATTAGAACACCTTGGGATGTGGTAGAACAGTAAATTGCAGCATGAACGTGCAGCTGACAAATCAGCAGAAATTGTGTGACACATTCATGTCAACACCGACCAGAAATTCAATGGAAGGACTCCAACATCTTGTGCCTTGTAGAACTGAGAGCAAAGGGAGGCCCAAACCAGTATTAGTACAGTGTTTCTAATAAATTGCTTAATGAAATGAAATAATTCAGTTCTTTTTTGCAGTTTTTGGGGGCTAAAAATCCCCACAATGAGATTGATACAGACATCTAACAAAGACTCAGGGTATGAACAAGTACACCAATGAATAGCATCATGTTCCTTATCATACTTCCACAGAGTTAATAAGGAATGAGCTCTGCCTGGACTCATTAGAACAACAAGAAACATTTTCAGTAAATTAGATTGGCTCAATTACTGCATGAGTAATTCCTACAGACATTTTCTACATGTGCTCTTATATTAGTCTGATGAACAACATCAGCTTTGTTCCAAATCGGTCTCATTCCCGACACTATTGCACTTATTGTGCTTAACCAGTCTAATAGCATTTTTATGTTTTTAATGTATTATTGTTCATCAGTAACAATGGAATGTCATCTTCAAAATGCCTTGGCATAACTGATTGGCCATCAAATAATAAATGACTTACTGCAGTAAAGACTTTAAGAAGTTCATTTGTACGGAAACAATTTTTTTTTATTATTATTTTAGTTTCACAAAAGGGTTAATAGGTTTTTATTTCCCTTTAAGGAAATATGAACTGACTGTGTTCACTGTGTGCTTTAGAAGTAAAATAAACTTAGAAGTGCACCTTAATGAAGTCAATAGATTTAATAATCCAGGGGGATACAAGGATAATCCTATCATGAAGCAAACTCAAGACATTTCAATAGCTTAAGCAAAGCTTAATTAGATTTGAGATTTGTTTTCTTGTAAAGCTGCACTGCTTGCCATTTTGTGTCTGTCGGCATGACATCACAGAAGAGATTAAACAACTTAAACGTGTTGTGACTTTCTTTCTAGTAATGGTTTGCACGTTGAATAAAACCATGCAAATTAAAACACATGAACCATAAAGCTTATTTAATAGAAAGTGATTTTTTTTCTTTTATCATTAAAATTAACAGACTAACATTAGGTATTTGAATGCTGTATCCCTGGATTAGGCCTTGGATCCTAGTTTGAGCCGTCTAATGCCCAATAAAGTTACTCAAAATGAATGTCTTTTTGTTCTAATGGACACCAGATGGAAATGGAAGATTTCAAACATTTTAAAATGATTTATATAAACTTTGTTAACACCCCAATGTATCGAGGCAATATAACCAGGAAACCTTAAATAAAAAAAATGTCTGACACACATGATACTAATTGCTGTGCGGGTATTTCTTTTTTTTGCCTCCACAGGAGCAAAAGTAGGTGAGTGTCTGGAACAGATGCTTGCGTTCAAATCTCCACCATTTGTGGGGCACACTGCAGGACTGAGAGAGGAGAAAGACGACATAGAAGCTGGCAAGTCAGTGAGTAAATAATTAGTGTTGTAGCGACAAAAGTTAAAAGTAACTGTGATTCTGCAGTTGGAATAACTTAAAAGTATTAAAAGAATAATTGGATAGAGCAGTACATAGCACTCATACCAAAAAGCTTTAACACTTGCAGAGAGTGAAGGCATAAGTGCTCATAAAAAAAAAATAACTTAAGTACAGGGTTTGAGGTGGGCTTGAAAGTAAAGTAGTAAGAGATAGAGGGGCTCTGCAATAGGTAAACAGTCCTTCTAGTGAGGGTAGTAAGTGAATACTGTGTATACTCACGTTTAAGTTCTCCCGTGGATAAGTCGGGGCTTGATTTTACTGTATAATTTCTGGCATTTTATAATGTTGGTTGTATAAGTCGAATAAGGAAAACTCACGCTATTGGTCCAAGAGATTATGACACGCTAACACCCACCTGACAGAATAACCACTCTGTATTTTCTATGTATTGTGCCAACATGACCACACAGTAATACCTGAACTATTCCGAAGCAATGTTTGCACTGTTTTGTGTTTTTTTGTATCTCACACCCTCATACATCTTTATCATAAGAGCATCCCTTATCTACGATGTAGCGTTCAATCAGAAGAAAATATGAAGCTGGTTTTAAATTAAAAGTCATTGAAGTGGCAAAAGAAATCGGTAACTGCGCTGCTACAACAAAATTCGATGTGTCTGAGAAACTGATGCAAAATTGGAGGAAGTAAGAAGATGTAAAAAAAAAAAAAAAATGAAGGGTCGTATTTTTGAACGGGCGTATAAGTCGGGGTCTGATTTTACAATCAATTTTTCGGGTTTCCAGACCCGACTTATACACAAGTATGCACGGCAAGTAAAAAATCAGTGACAGATAGTATTAAGTATTTGAGTTTTCTTCGCAAGAAAGAATTACAGTGGAAAACAGTTGCTTGATAAATGGCTTTTAGAACTCAAATTACACAGAGAACCAGAGATACATAAATAATAAAGTATCAAGTAGTGTGGTAGACTGTAGGAAATTTGGAACCTTCAAAACTCACCTTCGTTTTATTTTCGAGGATTTAGGTAGATTGGATTGATGAGCTCTAATGGGCTGAAGGGCCTGTTCTTGTCAAACAATTTCCTATTGTTCTAATTCCCTTATTTTATTGTAAAGGTTTCATTTTAATTACAATTAAATCCTTTGCACAGAGCTCAATCCTGTCTAATTGAATTAAGATAGTCAAAATGTAGTAACGGGTGGTGTAGTAGGGTAAAGGCAAATACAGCTGCTTCACAAAGCCAGTGTCTTGGGGTCAAATCCCATAGCCAGTCATTATTTGTGTGGGTTTTATCCATTCACTCCAAGGTTGCATGCATTTTCCACTGGGTACTCCACTTTTCCTCCTGCATTCCCAAAGATGTCCCGGTTAAATTAATCAGTGATCCCACATTGGCCCCTATTGTGAGTGGCAGTGGGTCTTGTGATGGGCTGACGGCCTGTCGGGACTGTTTCTAACCTTGTGTCCAGTGCTGCTGTGACAGGCAGTGACTCAACACCGTATGACCCAGAATTGGATAAAACAGGTTTGAGAATGTTATGTTATTTACAAAAAGGTGTAGGTTAAGTTAACTTTTGATTGTACAGTGGCCCCTGTAGAGGTGTGTGTGTGTGTGCATGTGTGTCTGTGTGAGTGAGAAACGCAATGAACTGGCACTTTATCTTAGGCTGACCTTTGCCTTGGGCCCAGTAGTCACAGGGCTACCAATGACCTTGAATTAGATTAAGCATGTCGAAGTATGTCAATGGACTTGAGCAAGTTTCTGTCCTATTAACTGCATGGATTCTGCATATCCTACCCATGTGTTATTGTGGGTTTTTAGAGGGCAACCTGGCATCCCTGAAAATCCTAATAAAACAAGCATGCTATTTTATCTGGTGAGTATAAATTTGGTAGATGGATGACTCACAATTTCCTCCAACTAAACAGCAATAAAACTGAGGTGCTCCTTATTGGCTCTAAATCTATACTTGCTAAGGTTAACCATTCTTCTCTTTTAATTAACAATATTAACACAAATATTTCTTCCCAAGTTAAGAGCCTGGGCATTATTCTTGAGAGTACTCTCTTTTTCTTCCCATATAAGTACCATTTCTCAGACTGCCTTCTCTCCAAAACATTTCTAGACTTTGCCCTGTTCTTACCCAGCACAATACTGAAGTATTGGTTAATGCCCGAGTCACCTCACGTATAGATTATTGTAACGCTATTCTATCTGGCATTCCACAAAAACTTATCCATCGCTTACAGTTTATTCAAAATTCTGCTGCCAGGATAATAACCTGCTGTTCTAAATCCACTGAACATACTACACCTATTCTCTCTCAACTTCACTGGCTCCCTGTTAACTACAGAATACAATTCAAAATACTGCTCTTAACATTTAAAACTCTCAACAACCTTGCTCCTCCCTACCTCACTGATCTCCTCCAGATTTACACTCACACTTGCTTACTCAGATCTTTATCTGCAGCTCTACTTTCTGTACCACACGTCAAAGTCAGTTCAATGGGAGCTCAAGCATTCTCTCCTAGTGCTCCTCAACTCTGGAATTCTCTTCCCTCTCATATTCGTCAGCTTGATTCAATAGCACAGTTTAAAACTACCCTCAAAACTTTTCTTTTTAAGCTGGCATATCAATTGTGAATTATATACTGTTACTGCCTGTCATATTAGTTTGTTCACTAATTATTGCTTTGTGATTTATCATTTTCTTGTTTTTATTTTATTAATTGTTGTTTAACTCTATTGAAAGGTGACCTTGAGTGATAAGAAAGGCGCCTATTAAATAAAATGCATTATTATTATTATTATTACTATTATTATTATTAGATACTATGCATACTGGGATGTTGATTTCCACTTCCTGCTACTTTATAATGGACTCCAGCCCTGGAATAAGCTAATAAATAAAATGAATGAATGACAGTGAGGTGAGCTTACCCTGCATTGCACTAACACTAACATCACGTTGACAGCTGGTTCTTACCATGTAGGCAGTGCTACCAATATAGGCTCCCCTGCAACCCTGAAATAATACTTGAAATAATACATAGTTGAAACTATGAATAATGAATGAATGAATGAATGAAAGAGAGTTTGTGTGTTTGCTCTACATTGTGCTGTTTTGTTTTGTTTTATTTCAAGTTGGTTTCTACTTTGTGACAAAAGCTCTTAAGCTATGACTTGCCAAACTGTGATCCTGTAAAGGAAGAAGTGGATTGACAACAAGGATGGATGAGCAAAGCATTGGATTTCAAATTAATCCCTTGCTTGTTTCATTCTAAGCTGTGACTCCCAATGAGACCCTGAGGAAATCATGTAATCTACAAAATACCTGCGTCCTTTACTTGTATGACATCTTGGAAGAAGGCTTTAGCCAAATTTAGGCTTATTTAGATAACATTGGATCTTTCAGTTCAATCCTTGTCACCTTCCCTCAATAATTAAAATTTTACTGATCAAAATTAATAAGACTGTCCCATAATATTGTAATGTGAATGGAGACTATGCCTGTGAGATTTGCTCGTTTAAACATAAATTAACCGAGTCATTATGATATTTGACAAAATTATGTCAATTGTATTATAAGCAGATTTGCAGAGCCTACAAACAAGCTCATTTCCAACCGAATCTATTTAATGTTTCTCTGCAATAGTGAATTTTACCAAAAATCATTTTAAAGCTAAAAAAAGTGTTCATTTTGAATAAAGTCAAGATACGGCAATTGGATCATGGCAAAATACCACAAAAAAAAAAAAGTAATTGAATGAACTTATTATATCAGTTATACCACACATTTACATTCAAACAAATATTGTTGATTTAAACTTACACAGTATATAGTAGTTGGCTTTAGGTCAACATTACGTACAATTGCTGATACGACTAAATTCAAACACAGTCACTCAATATTTGTTTGGCTTTTTTGGATCAAAATATTTTTGTTAGTTTAAGCAGTGCCAGCGTAAAATCATATGGATTCCTAGACAGGAAGTGTGGGGGCAGATTTGGGGGTTGCAGGCTGGACTGCAGAAAGATCTGGAGGACACGTTACTAGAGTTACATAAATGATTTGGTTCAACATGACAATTAACAATTGTATTAATATAACATCTAACAGAATTACATTACTGTAACTCGAATAAGCTATATAATATCAAGAAACATGTTTTTTTAAGTTACATTAAACTTAAATTACATAACTAATGAAAACAAAATTGTTAGTTAATTTTATTTATGTGGTTGGTGCTGGTGTTTAAAGCAATGAAATCCGGTTACATTGTTTCCACATAAAGTATGCATGACATCAAGAAATATTCAGTTCTACTAGAAAAAGATACATAAAGCTTTTAGGGGCAATTTAAATTTGCTGTGTAATAGCAACATACCCCAAGAATGAAGTTTTTTAGCGTCCAGGGTTCATTGCTGGATGTTGCGTGCAATTTAAAGGTAGCTGATCAAGTGCCCATTGTACCAGAATCATAACCTTGTCATTTAAATATTTAAAACTGGAAACATCCAACCCCAACTATTGGCTGAAATGACTGCCTTGAAAAATGATAACTGACCTGTAGGATGGCAATTCTTTCAGTTTGTTCTGCCCTGTCATATTTGTCACTTTCTAGAAGCCTTTTTCAGTTTTCATTTAAAAAAATGGAAATTAAAAAATGTGGCTATTAGATTACATGAGTAAAGTGTCTAAACAGCAAAATACATACTTTGAGATTTTTCTGAGGTCTTTAGTGTACTCCATCTCTATTTTTAAACTAATGACTTCTAATGAGGCTGCCACACTGTAGCTGAAAGAGCAAAAGCAAGTGCAAGCAGATAGAAGAACATTAGCATCAAATGATTTATAGCAATGTGACCACATTGTACATTTCTCCAGTTTAATGATACAAAACACTCAAGGCTTACAAACAAAATACATGTCCGATCTGCAATATATTTAGACAAAGCTGAAACTGTGTTTTTTTTTTTTGTGTTTGTACTTGAGATTTTTGCAAATTTATGAAAAATAAAAAAATTGAGAAAGCACATGTACATAAGTATTCACTGCCTTTGCCATGAAACTCAAAATGGAGCTCAGGTGCATCCTGTTTCCCCTGATCATCCTTGAGATGTTTCTGCAGCCTAATTGGAGTCCACCTGTGGTAAATTCAGTTGATTGGACATTATTTGGAAAGGCACACACCTGTCTATATAAGGTCCCACAGTTGGCAGTTCATGTCAGAGCACAAACCAAGCATGAAGTCAAAGGAATTGTCTGTAGACCTCCGAGACAGGATTTTCTCAAGGCACAAATCTGGGGAAGGTTACAGAAAAATTTCTGCTGCTGTAAAGGTCCCAATGAGCACAGTGCCCTCCATCATCCGTAAGTGGAAGAACTTTGAAACCACCAGGACTCTTCCTAGAGCTGGCCGGCCATCTAAACTGAGCGATCGGGGCAGAAGATTGACCATCTCTGGAGAGATCTTAAAATGGCTGTGCACCGACGCTTCCCATCCAACCTGATGGAGCTTGAGAGGTGCTGCAAAGAGGAATGGGCGAAACTGGCCAAGGATAGGTGTGCCAAGCTTCTGGCATCATATTCAAAAAGACTTGAGGCAGTAATTGCTGCCAAAGGTGCATCGACAAAGTATTGAGCAAAGGCTGTGAATACTTATGTACATGTGATTTCTCAGTATTTTTATTTTTAATGCATTTGCAAAAACCTCAAGTAAACTTTTTTCATGTTGTTATTATGGGGTGTTGTGTGTAGAATTCTGAGGAAAAAAATGAATTTAATCCATGTTGTAATAAGGCTGTAACATAAAAAAATGTGGAAAAAGTGATGCGCTGTGAATACTTTCTGGATGCACTGTAGATAGATAGATATGAAAGGCATTATACACAGTAATAGACTAGCCGTCCCCCATGGCTCTGCCCGTGTAGTAGTGAAAAAGGACAGTGAGGAAGGACCTGCTCGGCTCCCTACTCCTGACGTTACACTTCAACCTCCCTTCGGCCCACAGCCTCTGTCTCGGATTAACTTGAATACATCACTCCTGCAAGTGAACTATGAATATTAGCACGATAAGAGAAGTCGCTAAATCAACCTGAATGTTCAAGCAAATTATAGAAAAAAAACTTGATTTAAATCCAATAAGTAGTTCTCTCGTTCACTAGCTAAGCAGAGGTAAGGTACACGCCTTGAGACTGGCGCGTGAGTGAGGAGGAGCCCTGCTGCATCTCTCTCAGATTCACACAAATAAATCAGTACCACAGCCAAACTATGATACCTAGTGTGATGAGAGAAGTTGCAAAATGTACTGGAATTTTCAGGCAAATTATAGAAAAAAAAGATCTAAATCCATTAAGTAGTTCTCTTGTGAAAAGCGGACAGACATACAGACAGACGTTGGATTTTAGATAGATAGATAGATAGATAGATAGATAGATAGATAGATAGATAGATAGATAGATAGAGCACACTATGCTCTGAATACATGCCAAAATGGCTAAAAAAAAAGAAATTCTGTTCTGTCTGTACTTTGCCATTCCATTCTAACATTCAAATTGCCACTATATGGCCATATGTTACAACATGTACTATACAGTCAAACGCCTATGCATCATTATGCAAATAAAGCAGATATACTTGTATAAGGGGACAATTTTTTTATTAAGTATAAAATTAATTGGTTTATAATTCCATTTTTTGTTCCTTTATATTTGAAGTGGTTTCAAAATGTATGTAATAAAAATACAGGACAAAGCATGCTAAAGCTAGTTTGGTCTGGCTAACGTCCAGGGGCCAGTGTTTGGAAGCTTTACAGAACTACACTGTTGCATGAAAGGAATGTAAAACTCCAGGAATGTTGACACAATACCTCATTAAAATCACATTGGTTGACTTGACAAGGCTGTTATGTGCATTTCAGCTTCCATTTCACCACCTCTCATTTAATCAGCCTATTCTGGTAAGATGATTATTATAGTCACTCAAAAACCTTCTAACTACATGCAGCTATCTGCAGTAATTGGAATGCATATGTATTAGGATATCAGTACCTCAAAATGAAATTATACCTTCAAAATTAGAAAGCTGCTATTGTCAATTGAACTCGTAAATGGCATCACCACTGGACAAAACTGAAGTGTATGGATAGAATAGATAGAAATGTCTCACTGGCTGCATGTTACAGGCAATCCACTTGGGTATCTGATCATGAATAAAGAACATATTAAATGACAAATAATTTGGTGATGTTCAACAGGAAACTTAAAAGACGTTTTTCATACTGTTAAAGCAAGATCATTTACTAAAAGTCATCCTTGAATAATCAGAGCTTTTTTGATGATGTGGAGCTTATTGAGGAAGCAACAAATGCAAAGTAGAATTCAGATGATAAACATAATTACCAGTGCATCACAGGGCACAGTCATCATGAACACACTCATATTCACTCACCAGTCAACCTAGCTCAAAGTTCAAGGTTCGATGTTAATTTAATTTGTCATTCAAAATCACACACGGCCATGCACAAAACGAAATTGCATCACCCGGCTAAACAGCTGCAAGAATAGACAAAAAAAAAAAAAAACAATAATTACAACTACAATAAAAAGATTAAAACGGAGAATCACTAACATATTGCCCAGATTAGTTATATATTGTACTGTACTATGACTTGTTTAAGGGTCTAATGGAAAGTGGGTTGAATCTTTTACGAGATATGGCAGTTAGTACACTTTTACAGGAACAGATGGGAAAACAGTCCATTGTGGGGGTAAGTGTGGTCTCAGATAATGTTGGTGGCCGTGTTTAATCAGTGCTTGCTGCAGGGGTCTGTATGGGAGGGAGAGATGTCCCAGTGATTTTCTCAGTTGATCTCACCACTCACTGCAGGAATTGCAGTCCCCATACCAGACAGAGATGCAGGTGGTCTATACACTCTCTGTGCTGCCTCTGTAGAAACAGATGAAGGTGGGAGGCTAGCTCTCCTCCTGCACCACCACAAGGGCAGTTGCTTCTGTGCCCTCTTGACTAGCGAGGTGGAGCATTGGGTCCAGGAGAGACCATGTGGCCTGTTCTTGTCTTGATTGTTCTAAATAATTAACTCTTTTAGGGCGGATGTCGACTTTTGTCAAAATTCAGGGATAGAGGGTGGTAATCAGCTGTAAACCTTGACAAAACTCACCGTTATGTTTCAGTTCGACTCTCTTTAAAGTTAGCTTTATTGAGTTGACTAAGATTTCCTGTGTGTGTTTGAGTAGCAAAGAGCAAACAACCCCTCAAATGGCATTGTCATCTGGCGAAAGACCAAAGAGAATGCACAAAGCAAAATACTCAGTGGATGACGTTTTGCATATCATATTACTGAGTTGGAGTCTGAGTTGTCAGATTTTGATGTAAGTGATCTGGAGTTCAGCATCACCTGATCATGGTGCTGAACACGTCCATGTAGCTAATCACCTACGCCAACGTTGCACCGGGAGGACCACCTCTAACGATGACAAGAGATGCAAACCAGATTGCATCACACTGCGACTGCTACTGCTGTGCGATGACAGCCAGGCAGCCGGTCTGTTGCGTATTCCTGCTGGTCATCGAGCTGCCCCCACGCACCCACTGCTGCCAGAGCAACAGACCAGGCGCCGACAGCAGCCACGGCATGCAGCAAAAGACGTTTTATGTTGATTAATGTGTGAAACCATTGTTTTGTGTACTTTTCAGAAGATTGGAAAAAATATTCAGCCTTCAAAGACTTAAGTGGATAGGTGTGGCAAGCTTTGCTGGGCTGAATAGCCAGTACTCATCTAGATGATTCTAATGTTCTTTTGTAGTAATATTTGTTACCCCCACTTGAAGGAACTTTGTGCTCTCATCTGACTCCACAATGGAGCCATTTATGAAGAGGGGAAGGTGGTTGGCATGGTTCTTCCTAAAGTTGACAAAGATCTCCTATGTTTTATTGACATTCAAGGTCAGGTTATTGTTTTTACGCAAGTGTATGAGGTATTTGAATTACTCTCTGTAAGCCATCTCGTCATCACTTAATGTGCACAGCTTGGAAATGTGAAAGGAAAGTGGAAATTCTGTGAGGAAGAATGTGCAGACATGGACTGGGCTGAATATCGAAACCAGGCCACTGAAGCTGTGAGGCAGCACTGCTAACTATGGTGGCACTTAGGAGGGGAGACTGGAAACTGGAGTGACGAGACACAGAGAAGGAGAGCAGACAGACTCCATACTGGTGGTTACTCGGCTATGAATTGAATCCCTAAAGATGTAAGGTAGTAGCAGAAACAGGTACCATGTTGTCTTTCAGGTAACATAAATTATTAATTACTTTAATAACTGAACTTACCTTTATAGAAGCAGTATAGCAATAAAATAATTTATGACTTTTTCTATGTCCTTTTAGTTACTCATACCAAATCGAGTAAAATAAATTTGCCCTGATTATTATCAACTCATATTTGTGTTAAGACTTGTTTCCTGAACTTGCACAAAGTTCAACTGGGTAACACTGCTCATTTTGACATTTCCACAGCACAGTAATTCAGAACTCAGTTTGGTGAAAGGAAATTGCAAAGTGACTGCAATTACTGCTGTAGTGTGAGATGGCAAAAGCAGCATGTACAGCAAAAAATATTTTAAATTTTGAGCTACATTTACAAAGATGTAAAATAAGCAATTACCGGGTAACATGAGAATCAAGAAACTGTTTAAAATGTAGATATTTTAATTGCCACTTTGTTATTTCTTTTTTACTAACCGAGTCTACTAAATGAAGCAGTAGAAAGGATACACAAGATTAAACAAACAGAATACCTTTTTTTTTCTTTCATGGTTTACATTTCGGTGATTTACTATGCACAACTCTCAGTGTAGATTATCTTGCATCTAAAATTTCCAAAACATATCTGATAATAAACTGTAACAGCAAAAAAGATTAGGAGGATTAGGCGGCTGCAAGCCTAGATGGAGGCAACGCGATTAGCTGCAGGTGGAAAATACAACGTTTAGGGTATGTATTATGCAGAGTGGAGTGTATGCATTGTGAGGGAAAAAAAGCAAAACAAACATAATACATTAACATTTAAAAATATCTGACAAATAAAGCTTTAATTTAAACAAGGCAATTAAGATCTAATATATGACTATAATGAAGCCATAAGTAATTATTACAAATTACATGATCATATTGGAATTTACCGGGGCACCCAATCTGAAACTGGCTAAGAAAATGATGGAGGTTTGAAATGTGTGAATTGACAGAATCCTGAAATTTTAACTCTGGGATTTTTCTCAAGTAACAGAAAACACAACCAAATACCCACCTGTACATATATTTTTTTATGCTGTATACTATACATAATTGTGCAAAAGTCTTAGGCACATTATATAGTTAACAAAAATATTTATCGCCTATGATTACTTTATGTCTGCTGGATTAGTGTGTCAATAGAAAGGAGCATATTTTAGAGTTACAAACATTTCTTCTGCAAAAACTAAAGTAATACAATTATATATATGAATGTCCTTGAAGAAAGAAGCTAACATAGCAATAGACCACCGTCCAGTGCACAAATGTGAGATCTTTGTAGGCATACAGCCCAGTGCGTGATTAAGCAAACGTAACAAACAGGTGCTAATGACCAATGCCATAATGTGTGGCTGAACCAAAGTGATGAACAGGAGGGTTGTGGTGGGCACAACATGCTTGAAGGCATAGGCCACTGTTGAGAGAGAGAGAATCTGGTATGCAAAAGAGGGTGCTTTGTGGCACTTGAGAGGGTCAGTTGACATGCAGTAGGTACAAATATTTATGAAGGAACGCCTAAAAAGGCCACCGTGAGAATGAGAGCAAAGGAAGCCTAAGAAAGACCACAAGGGTGGCACGAAACACTGAATTATAAACTCATTTAAGGTAACATGAAAAACCACCAGAAGACTAGCTCAGCTCACTCAAACTAGTATGTGGCAACTGGACCTTTATTTGCATGGTGCAGTGAATGCAACTGAAGAGAAATTCTAGGCACCTGGCCTAATAAAATAATAATAATAATAATAATAATAATAATAATAATAATAATAATTATTATTATTATTATTATTATTATTATTATTATTAATTTTTTGACAGGAGATTTACGTTAAGCAATATTCAACAATCCACATACAATACATACTGTACAATACATTGAGTGGTTGGTAAGACAGCAGGCAGCAAATGAGCTTTAGATAATGAACTGTAACTGACATACACATGACAAACACCAAACACGTATTACACATGGGATTTACTGTGTATGCAATTTACCTGGCTTTAAACAATATGTCATGTAAACATCTTTTCAGTTTAATTATTACAGACAGAGCTCTGTCACTCCATTAAGTTCTCAGAGCTCGAACAGAGGTGTTAATATCTATTGTATACCCTGAGGTGAAATCTGAAGAACTTTGATTGACACAAGGATGTCAGTTGCAGTGCTGGATAACAAGCAAGGATAACATGGACGTAAAACGTCAGCTTACACTCCACTGCTAGACAAGTGAATGGACACTTACTGGGGCAGATACTGAAAGGGATACAGTAGATTTAGTTTAAGGTTAACATCTCCACTTTTTTTGTATAAGAAATGGTACAACACAAAAGCCTTCACCAGCAAAGGCGGATATGTGTTGAGTGAATGAATGCTAATATAATAGATGGTTGCTAATTACTACATGTTATTCCATGGAAAGTGTGTAAAGACCTCTAATTAAGTTTTTAAAGAAACAGTTTGTGTTAATCCATGTTTCACTTTGACTGAGGACTAATTTCAGGAACAAGATGTTGATTTCATTTTCCTTTGTTATATGTTTACATGGCAAAGGGTGCAACTGGTATTAGAGAAGTTTTCCCACCTCGATACAAGGCCAACAATGGGCACGGCCTGATGTGACAGCATTTGGCAGAAATCAGCTCTGGGCAGAACATTATGGCATCACAGGGCATTAAAGCACCTCAGCTCTATTTAGAGTTGTTGATCAACCTAACATGCACAACTCTTTAGGACGTGTGAGGAAAATCGATCACCTTTAGACAACCCTCAAACAACAACTGGGCTGAGGTGTGAATCTACAATTCAGAATAACCACTGCACCACCATGTCACTCTCATCTATAGTTATTAACCATTAACAAAATATAAAAAGAACACTCTTAAGAGCATTAAAATTAACAATTCACTTAAAAATGAGTTGTTGCAACGCTACTGTTACATCGGGTTGCTAAAGAACCTTGGTATTTTATCCTTTACCAAATACATTTAAATGTTCATGGGTAAAAATATTTGATGTCTCCTCATCACATTTAGAAGATCAGGCTCCTTGTTATATTAATAAAGAAGTGCGTTGGTATGTTTTTTATATGTGCCTTTTTGATGGTGGACATCACTACTGCTGTGTCCTCCTTTTATATTATATGGCTTTATATTCTCAGTCTGAGGTGAAACTCAGCAGTGGGGCATTGCGTTTGTTCAGGAGTTTAAGTAAGTATTGCTTTTTGTTTGCTGATTCTCTGGTAACTGGGTAATTTTACTTGTGGTAATTGTAATCTGCTCTTTGAATTGTGTTTTGGGACTTGCTCACCTCGGATAGACTTTTAAGCAATTCCTATTGCTCTTTTGTGTCCTTTTCTTTATTTTTCTAATTTTCATTAATAAATCATTCTTTAAAAATATTCCTCATTGTAGATTGTTTCTTCGTGCCAGTGTTTAATGGTTTCTCTCCTTTGTGAGATATTTTTGCAAAGTTTGGAGCTTTTCCTTATAGTTTTGAAATTTAAAACCATGTCAACCATTTTTAGGTCTATGTAGACCACAGTTTGTTTTTGTAGTTTGGGGACTTTCAGGATTGAGGTCAGCCTGTGCTGCCTGTTTTTTTGATTCAATTAGAGTAATCTCTTCCTTTTCTCCAGGCTTGAGGTTGCATTTCTGTTGTGGTGTGAAATTTTGTATACAAGTTGATAAATATTTTGTATGACTTTATTTGTAACTTAGACAAAGTAATGTAATATTATTGTTACATTATTGATAATAACAGCAATGGTTTGATGATTAAGAACCCCTTCCCCTTTTTTAGGAATGAGTCTTTGTAATTTTATGACAGGGTTAAGGGAAGTGCCTCAAACAAATTTGGCCAATATTTCTCTGCTGAGTCTCTCAGTCAACCACCACAGGAAAGCCAGACTGCCTAACTGCCCAGCTTTACCTTAACAAATGTTTTTGGAGGGAAGGTGTGAAGGTATTCTGTCCTCCCATTGGTCTGAAGTATGGCTGTTTGAAATTGGCTTGTATCAGAAGCCTTTAAGTACCACAACGCCCTATTGGCTGTAGGGGTTGGAGCATCTCACACCATGAATTGAAAAGGACAACACAATGAAGAGCACAGCTCGGCAGCCATAGCGTAGAAAGTCGCTTGTGTACTGAAGAGGCTATAGCTGCCGGTGGAAGCTGCCATTGCTGTACTTTGTATATAAGAGCCATATCATATGTTATTTACTTATTTACCTTGTGATGGACAGCCGGGTCCCATGCCCGGCCGGGACGCCCCTGCTGCATATGTTCTGGGGGAGCCACCATGGACAGCTCAATACCTTCCCCGGGACGCTTGGTGGCAACCTCCCTGGCCGATGTTGATTTCCCAGTCTCCTGCGTGGCTCCATGTGACATGGAGTCCTCCACAGCCTGGTTGGGAGATGGGGTGGCCGCTAGGAGGTGCTGCCGAGACTCAAGAACCGGCTGGATGAGTCATCAGACCCACCCGGAGGTGCAATTGGGACCAGGTGGTCAAGTACCTGAAACATTTCCGGGTGGGCTATAAAATGGGCCAGCCTCCACCACTAAGGGGCGAGAATCGGGAGGAAGAGGACGAGGTTGCCTGGGAGGAGTGGTGGTGCAAGGTGGAGAGTTGTTGGGTTTGTGTTCAAAGTGCTTTTGGGACTGTGTTGGGCCTGTGGGACACAGGGAAGACGTGCCCCACGGCTGAAGAGAAAATAAAAGCATGTGTGATTTTTACACGTGCCTTTGCGTCAGTCTGTGCCGGGTCGGGCGCTATATAGCGCCTTTATCACAGTGGCGTAGTCGGCAGGATCCCGGTCTGTGCATTTGGGCCGGAACCTGCAGTAAAATTCAAGCGGAGACCCGGCATAGCGAAGTGCAACAGCGCGAGGCACATGCTCGACTCAGCTGCGCAGAGAGTACGCTCCCGTCGCAGCCACAGGCAAGCACGCAACGAAGCGCGCACACGTGGCAGGGGCCGCAAGCCGGCACGTGTGGCACAGCGCGCACACGCGGCAGGGGCCTCAAACAGGCACGCGCAGCACAGTGCGAGAGAGCGCAACCGAGGCCAACAAGGAGCTGCTGCAGGCGCCACTTTTGAAGGGGGAAGAAAAAAGCCGGGCGGAAACAGAGACCAACTAGCAGAGGCCGCCACGCTAGTCCGCCGTACGAGTTACAGCTGGAGGTAGGCCCAAGGCTGAAAGGCTGTGGGTATGTTTTTCTGCATGCGGGTCATCCTACCTCCTAGACGTTGAGGGCCGAAGCACCCGATGCGGGCAGGGGGACGTGTGTCCATGGCGTGACGGCGGAGCCAGCTCAGGAGAGAGCGAGGCGGAGCTGTGTCTTCCCTTTGGCCTGATCCAGCGGCTGGGAAAGGAGAGCCCGGACGAGCTTCCCAGTGCGGTGTCCCTGCAAGAGGAGCAGGAGCAGCTCCATGAAGCAGGTAAGGGGGGGGGAGGGCGTGTGTCAGTCACCCGCTGAGGATGGTTGGCAGGCGGGGATGACGGACCTTCTCCCCACACCTCCGGATTACCCGAAGGGTCATACTCTATATGCCACCTTTAAACAGTCTTTCATACTAAAAAATATTCTTACATAGAATTTCCAATTCCTTACAGCTGTAGCTGTAGCATAAACAACTTAAATAATTTTATATTTAAAACCTGCCTCTTAAGAAGAGTGCTAACAGAGGCAAATGGTGCTCTGAAAACATAACTTGACATTAACCGACAGTAGATTTGACTTTGAGGTCATGCTAAGGTACTACAGTACTTGTCTTAGTCTTACATTTCCATTTCCTAAAATGTACTATTCCATGCAGTTTTACCTCCGGGCTGGCCATGAACAGGTCAAAAACAATTTTTTTTGATCAGGTAGAGTGGCTGTAGGCTGATCTACGACTAAAAACACCAAAAAAAAAAAAAAAAGAAGCTGTTTACAATAAAATCAGGAAACAATTCTCCCTCACCTACCTATTCAAAGCTGAAAAGGTAATTCCTTATATTCCCAGCAGTGAGCGTAATTTCAGTCCAGCAGACTGTGTTATCTGACCAACTCCTCGGACAGCGGACTCAATTTTATTTCTTCACAGTGCTCTCAAATCATGCACAAAATGTGTTAAATGAATGCTATAATTGTTATAATTAGGTATTTTCTTTTATTTTTTCCTGCCTTCTGTTTGGTTGTTGTGTACATGGTTTACATGGATTTTGAGGTTTTGAATTATGAGGGATATGGATTTTACATTGCTTTAAGAAAATTCACAATGGCTGCAAAGTTTCATTGTGTCTAGTAGCGACACTAAGTTCTTATTGAGCATTATCTTTTAGTTGAGTTTGTATCAATCATTGCCACATTGACCCATCCCAGCAACCTCTGCAGGTATGTGATATGTGATATCATCTAGAATGTTGGCATAAAGCTGGGCTCACATTTTTCTGGAGCATATGATATTAGGATTCTCTGTTTGTTTTAATGCAGCTATTTTCTCTGACTGACTCACTTATTTTATTAAACAATATATGTTTTCTGGCTTTAGACTTTTGGGTTAGTGTTCTGATTCCTGATGATTGCATGGCTGTCCTTTTGGTAATGACCTCTGCCTGTTTTTGGCCACATCCTTTCTTCTGATCCTATTCTCAAATTTTTATTATCTTGCCTTGAGTCAGAACAAAATAAAAGTGAATGCAAACCATGTTTAATTCATTTTGGCATAATTAACATCTTATTTAATTGAATTAAGTCACAGCAAGTGCATGTAAAGAAGCTCCAAAGACGACTGCATGATGGCCTTTTCTCCCCATGCTTTCTGTTGTATTAACTCTGGGGTAAAGGCATACCCATTATGGCAAGAATTTTAGGCTATGCTAGTCTCATCTAGACTAACATTTACTAAAATAGTAGAGGCAACTAAATTAATATTAAAATGTTATTTGATGTCATTACAAAAACAGTGAGTGTCAGTCAGTACTTTAATCATTTTATTTCAGGTCAGGTTGGTACAAGTTAATTTTTCATAACTGCTGATTGATTGTGAGTAAAAAAAAAAGTCAACCCACGCATCGATACTGCTAATTAGGTAACCCTTGTTTAAACACACAGAAATGGAGGTTGGGAAATAAAGTACTCCTCAAGTTCAGCTGTTTGGGTCAGGCAGGACTAAAGAATTCAATCTTTTTCTTTTTCATACACATTGCTGACAATGCACTTTCACAATAATATAAAGAAAATGAATAAATCATTGGAATCTTCACACTGAAAGATCATTAACTTGCTGAAAAATAAAATGTTTTAAAAAAAATGAAGTACTTACTTTTAAATGAATGTTTCAAATGGAAATAAGATTAGCACAAATGGATTTTAGTCCTAAGTCACAAGTCTAAAATACATAAATACAGTTGCCTGCCTTATCACAAATGTAAAAGTGGAGAAATCTGTAGATCCCAATTGCATTGCTGATTCTGGCATAGATTAGCATAGCCTGTAAAGAACTGTTGTTATCACTAATACAGGCTATACTAATTAAAGCCAGAATCATCAATTCCGTCTTCAGAATAGTTTCTGGTGGAAGTTCCACTTGATTGCGGACACTGCGGAATTAAGACAGTTAGAACATAATCTTAGTATGAGGATGCTCTGCGGTTTGAAAAGAAAAGTCCAGAGTGTTCTTTTATTTACAACAGTTAACATTAGGTTTAATGGGCATAATGTAGAAAATCATGTCCTAGTTCTTCTGTGCTTGATAAAAATGGAGACAATGTTTTATAAATGTGATTTTATCCTTCTGATAATGGTGTTACAATCTAGAGAAAAAAAAAAACTTAGAATATAGAGGATATAGAGAACAAAAACAGGTGACAAGTAGCTAATTAAATGAAATATGTAAAATACATCATTCTAGATGATGACAAGGTGCTGGATGATACAACAATAAAAAATATTAGAGTATACTTTATAAAAGTTAAATAAATCTGAGAATCTGACACTTGGCTGATTTAACTAAAAAATGTAAACAGATTATCTTAAAGCAACAAAAAAAATGTAGATATTAACATTGATGTGAAGTTATTGCAGATGCTGAAGTAATAGACTCATATGGTATTAATGATAATATGTTAATTTCTTGGCCCACTAATAAAAATGCTGAATGTTACAAAATTAAAAAAGACTAAAATCTAATTCTTATTCAGCCCGTAAGTGCTACTGACGACTGGCTGTGAATGCTAATATTCTGAAGATTCTTCACTCTGCGAGTTCCGTTTACGAAGAAGCTTTAAACAAATCACCGCCACCCACCTTAGCTAAGGTACAGTAGTTTCCCTTTGACTACAGTGACCTTAAAAAGTATTCAGACCCTCAGACAGGTTCACATTTTATTGCTATACATCATTAAATCACAGTGGATTTAATTGGGCTTTTTAACACTGATCCGCAGAAAATGTCAATAGTGAAATTAGATCTCTACAAAGTGGTCTTAATAAATTGCAAATATAACATACAAAATGCTTGATTTCATAAGTCTTCACCCTCTTTGAAAGGACACACCTAAATCATCACAATTGGTTTTAGAAATCACAGAATAAGCTCAATGGAGATCATCCATCTGGGGTTTCAGTTGATTGGAGTATAACTGCACCTGAATGCGGAAGGTCCAACTTATGGTGAGTCAGTATGGTGGCCTAATGCACACAATGAAATCAAAAGAACAATCCAAGCAACTCCATGAAAATATGACTGAAAAGTGAAATTTGGGATAAAGACAACAAATTGGTCACTGAATACCGTTGGAGTCTAGTTAAATAAGTCATTAATAAAATGGCAGAGCTAAAAATCTGCATGAAGCAGAGTGACCATACATGAGGACGATGAGTGAGGAAGGCCACCAAGAGACCTATGAAAACTCTAGTGGAGCTACAGTGGCTAGGACTGGAAAGAATGTGTAGACAATAAGTGTTGCCCAGGTGCTTCACCAGTTTTAGCTTTATGGGAGAGTGGCAAAGAGAAACTGCACACGGCATCTCAGGGGAAAGTTTGCCATAAGGTACATGGGACACTCTGAAGTCAGCTCGAAGAAGGTTCCATGGTCTGATGAGACCAAAATTAGGATTTATGGAAAGCTGAATAAATGCCATATTTGAACCCTGCACATTATTAGCAGCATTAGGCTGTGAGGATGCTTCTCTGTAGCAGGCCCTGAAATGGCTTATGATGGGAAAATGAATGCAGCAAAAGAGAGGAAATTCCTGGAGGAAAATATGAGGCAGTCTGCTGGAAACTAGTACAATTGGAGAAGATTTGTTTTCCAGCAAGACAACAACCCCAAGCAGAAAGCCAAAGCTACATAAGAAATGCTTCAAAATGACAATATTAATATCCTGGAGTGGATGAGTCAGAATCCAGTTGTCAGCTCAATTGAGAATGTATGGGTCTGGGCGTGAAAAAGGCTGTTCAATCACAATCTCCATGCACCCTGACAACAACTTGAGCTGTTTGAAAAAGGGGAATGGGGGAACAATGGTAGTGTCCACATGTGTAAAGCTGATAAGAGACTTGAGTACACGGACTCAAGGCTGCATCTACTAAATACTGATTTGAAGGGGGTGAATACTTGTGTGATCAATTAATTTTATGTTTTATATTTTTTAATTAATTTTGGTCACTTTGTATGAATCTGTTTTACTTTGACATTAAAGAGTCTTTTTCTTTTGATCAGTTTCAAAAAGCCAAATTAAATCCACTGTGATTTAATTAAATACAATGTTAAAACTTCCAAAGCAGGGAATACAATTTTAAGTGCACTGAATGCAGATCTGGATGACAATAGTTCAAACCTTCAATGAAATACACTTTTTGCATTCTTAAATACAAAATGTTTTGTAAAGTGTGTCACATATAATACTGCAACTTACAAAAAGTAGAAGATAGCCAATTACTGCACTTTTACATTCGCAGCATTCTTTTCAAAAAATGGATCTCATTTTCCCATAAAAGTCAATTAATCTGAATCTCAGCTGTTGTTTTAGAGCAGGGGTCCTCAATCAAAGTCCTGGAGGGTCGCAGTGGCTGCAGGTTTTTGTTCTAACCCGGTTGCTTAATTAGAAAGCAATTCTTGCCAATAATTTAATTTCATGGCTTATTACTGCTTTAACTCTCCTAGGCCAGGTAATTCTCATGTCCTAGATCTTCTTCCCCTTTCTAAGGATATCACCCAAATGATTTGAAGGCTAAAATGGATGAGTAATTCTCAGTCCTTCACTTTTTTCTCTTTACTTTCCTTCCAACTATTTAATTAAACTCTGCAGTGGATGATAAATACACACAGGTGTAAATGGTAACAAGCTAAATGGAGTAATTCTGCTTTCCTTTGTCATTTGCATGTTATTGCTAATTAGGAGCAATTAAACACAGAGAATACAGCTGTTTAAGACTAAAATAAGCAATAAGGCTTCAAAATCTTTATGAGCGAGACAACAAAAGTGAAGCAGAAGTGTTACCTGAGCAATAAGGGCTTTTTATTAAGCAATTGGGTTGGAGCAAAACCCTGCAGCCACTGCGGCCCTCCACGACCGTGATTGAGGACCCCTGTTTTAGGCATACAAAACTTTTAAAAACAGAATGAATAAAAGTGCTATTTAGTTAAACAAACAATTCAATGATTAAGAAGTTAATTATTCTGGAAATGGGAAAACCCTTTACAAGCAAGGATAAATCAAACTACTATTTTAATTTGACATTGTTACACATGTGCGCATGGGAAATGGTTTGCAGGCTCCAATGTAAGTGTTTCCCCCCTGAGCCAGGGGCTGGAACTGTCCTCTGATGCTTCTCCCTTTTCTCCCTCTGCAGACCATCAGGAGAACTCACCACCTAATGCCGTAATTTCCACCTCCCAAGAAGTCGCAGCCTGATTATATCATTTCCAGTTCTGGCTCCAAAATCCCTCCTCGTCCTACCTCTCTATTTTTGCTAACATATTCAGTTCTGTTTTGGACTCCAGTCTGTTAACCATTCGCATTTTCAAGTATATGTGGACGGCTTCCCCAAACCTTTATGCTTGTTGTTGTCTCTCATTACAACATATAAACCAAATAATAAGAAGTAAAGCCAGAGGATACCAACAGTCCTATAAGGTCCAAGGATGTCCACATAAAGTAGACTGTCTCTTATGCTGAAAAGTACAGTCAAGTAAATAGTTAATTATTTTTAACACAGAAAGTGTTCTAACACTTTTGTGTTACTGACACTGACAATAATTCATAGCTTGAGAGTTCCGTGTTTAAATCACAGCTCATTATCCAACCTTAGCACATTTTCCATATAAGGTTTTCCCTAGGTACTCCAGACTTTCTCTGAGTCTCTAGATGGATCGTAATGAGGGAGTGTGTATTTGTGTATGAGCATGCCCTGTGATAGATTAGCATTCCATTCTGATTTAATGTTTATTCCTGCCTTGTAACCTGCACTGTTGAGCTCTGCTCCAGCCATCGCTACCTACAGGAGGTCTTAAGTACACCGGGCCAACTAACAGTCAACGTGACCTGCCCACCTTTAGAGTGTAGCAGAAAAGCAGAGTACTAGGAGACAAATCAAGGCAAACATTGGATGAGTGTGTAAACTCTTCAAAGACAACAGTTAAACTGGAATGTGCTAAGTCAAAGTCAGAGGACTCCAAATTAATCTCATTGTGGTACGTTCACATTCATTTGCTTAGCAGATGCTTTTATCTAAAGCGACTTAGAAAAGAGGTTAACATAATCAAGTTAACATTAATCTGTTGACTGTTTTGGAACAAGTGCTACTGAACAAGGTTACAAAACTGACCATCACAAGTGCAGTGGATTAAACTAAACTAAACAAACACAAAACTAGTTAGTCATTTCTTAGTTACAAAAATCGATCAAAGCCATTATGAATTAGACAGACCTTCACAGAGCAATAGAGTCTTCAAACACTTCTTAAAACTCAGTGAGGGAGTCAGAAGTCTGAATGGAGGTGAGCAGCTTATTCCACCAGGTATGAGCCACACATAAAGAGTCTGGATTGGTACAGTTCATACTAAACAAATTAGAAAATGTATACATGGCACAATGTTCAGGTGTATTTGACGGCGGTGCAGGCACTGTAGCCCTCAATGGACTGTTTTCAGTAGGTGGGGTTTAGAACCTTCTCAATCCATTTCATGGTTGTGAAGTCCAAAGGCTAGCCCAAAGGGACAGGGCCTAGGAAAGACTCTTGATCATCACAGGGACCATTCTCACTCACACACGCACATAAGCATGTAAATACATACACACACCACCTGTTTCCATGTGAACGTTTGCATACAAGTTGATAAATATTTGTTACTTAGACAAAGCAATGTAATATTAGTATTATATCATTGATAAGAGCAGCAATAGTTTGATGTTTAACTAACTTGCCCCCCACTCCTTAGGACTGAGTCAAGATAGTGAGGAATTTTATGACAGAATCATGGGAAGTGCCTAAAACCAGCCTGGCAAGTATTTCTCTGTAGGACTCTCTCAATCAACCGCCAGAGGAAAGCCAGATTACCTAGCTGGCAAGCATCAGCTCAACAAATGGTTTTGGGGGCAGGTGCAAAAGGTACTGTGTGCCCCCACTGGTCTGAAGTATGGCTGTTTGGAATTGGTTTGAATCAGAGGCCATTCTGACAAAGAATGTATAAATTCAGTTGCTTTATCCCTCCCTCTCTCTCTCTCCCACCGTCACAATGAAGGATCATCTCACACACCACGGACTGAAAAGAAGACCACACTGAGAAACACAGCTCGACAGCCATATTGAGAGAGGCATGCGACCTGTTCTAAAGAAAGCTGACTAAAAATGATGGCTTAACTAGAGACATTTTTATTAACTCTTTGAGGGCTGAATATTTTTTTCCAAAAAACTCTGAAAAGTTTTCTGAAAAGCACACAAAGCAATGGTTTCACACATAAGTCAATATAAATCGTCTCTTGCTATGTGCTGTGGCTGCCGTTGGCGCATGTTTGGCCTCTCTGGTGGCAGTAGCTGCGTTGGGGGTACCTCGATGGTCAGCAGGAATGTATGGTGGGCTGGCTGTCTTCGCACAGCAGGTGGGTGGCAGTGGCGGTCGCAGTGTGACGCAATCCGGTTTGTACCTCTTGTCATCATAGGTGGTGGTCCTCCCAGGCAAACACTGCTGTAGGTGCATCAGCTACATGAAAGTGTTCAGCGCCATGATCAGCTGGGGACCAATCAGATGATGCTGGTACCTCACTTTCGTTTTTGATCTCCATCTCCAGATCACTTGCATCAAACTCGGAGTCCGACAAGTCGGAGTCCTATTCAACGAAATTACGTAAAACGTCCATGGAGTATTTTGCTTTGCACATTCGCTTTGGTCTCTTGCCAGATGTCTGTGCCATTTTTGAGGTTAATAATTCTTTGCATTTATATAGCGCTTTTCTCACTACTCAAAGCGCTCAGCAATTGCAGGTTAAGGGCCCAACAGAGAAGAGTCCCTTTTTGGCATTTATGGGATTCGAACTGGCAATCTTACGATTTCCAGTGCAGATCCCTAGCCTCTTTGCTGCTCATGCACCCGTAGGGAATCAAGGTTAAATCAACAAAGCTATATAACTTTCCTTCTAGCAAAAAGAGTCAAACTAAAACGTAAGGGCGAGTTTTGTTGCAATTTACTGCTGATTACCATCCTCTACTCCTGAATTTTGACAAAAGTCAACATCAGCCCTGAAAGAGTTAACTAACAAGTCTGTGTGCCGCCTGAAACTACACATCAGCTTTTTTCAGGTTGTATAGTTGCCAATATTCAAATATACCTTGCTTATTGTTATTATTTATGAATATCATCAATAATACATTATTTAAAGTTGTAACATAACTCCTGCTTGTCTTTTACTCTATGTAATTGCCTGAGGTTATAGATGTAGAAGGGAAGGTGGAGAGAAGTTATACGGTACACTACCTTATAAACAGTGGAAAGTCTATGGGATTTGAGGCATTCTGATAAAGGCTACACATTAATAATACAAAAGGGCAAAGTAGAGGAATATAGAACTCTACCAAGACAAGACGCTCCCCATATTCACATACAGTGACGATTTTCAAGTGCCAATTAACATAACCTAAATAAATAAATAAATAAATAGATACATTTCTAATTAATTCTTTCTGTGCTTGAGCATGTCTTGCTGTATTAATTTTCATGAAACAAGACTTGCAAAGCTATTTAGTTATGGCAAATCTTAGGGAGTAACAGAAATGAAAGACAAACTTCATGACAGTGAGTGACCATTAAGAATATCGGGCAAATGTGTTTTGGTGAAGCAATGTTTGTAGCACTGGAAATCTTTATTAGATGGGCAGCCTGTTAAAAGTGGAACATTTTGACTAAAATCTTTAAGTAACTTTCAGATAGCCTTTGTGTCACAATCCCTCCTAATTGATTAACAGCTGTTGTTTGGTGTTCTTCCCGATGGGATTAAAGTGGAGAAGGACAAACAAACTGTGATTGCCTTTACTACACTACTGGCACGCAGACGTATCTTGCTCAACTGGAAGAATCCTAACTCTCCTCCTTTAAGTCAGTGGGTAACT
Organism: Polypterus bichir lapradei; assembly: GCA_026402145.1. Classification (NCBI taxonomy): domain Eukaryota; kingdom Metazoa; phylum Chordata; class Cladistia; order Polypteriformes; family Polypteridae; genus Polypterus; species Polypterus bichir. The sequence goes on along the minus strand of JANRMT010062825.1, from coordinate 3,742,576 downwards.
GATGTTATATATTATTTGAAATTGGAAAAAATCAAATTCTCACTTAGAGGATCTGTGCAGAAATTTTTCAAAACCTTGTAGGATCTAATCAATAACATTTTAGAATAAGCTTTTAAAGCACTGAGGAAGCAGATTCTCTTCCTATTCCTTTTTTTTTTCTTTTTCTTCTCCATTCATCTATATTCACTTATTAATTTATCTATTTACTTATTTTTACTAGGTTTAACTTTTTTTCTGCTGCCCATGCTCTCTTTCTCAGGGGTGGGGGTTGATTTGTTTTCAATCCTATTCTTGTAAAATTGATCTATTTTTATGGAATGTTGTGTGATTTTAATAAAATCAATAAAATTAAAAAATAAAAGTGAAACATTTTGATATTCTTCAGTTATTTGTCAAGACGCACAGCCTGAAATCAGGACTGGACTGGTCACTCTTGTAAATTATAGTGTCAGTGAAACAGTCATGCCAAATGGGTAACTCATTCATATCTAGATAATCCTTTTGTTTTCCTTGATTTTATTTTGTACTTTTACCATCAGGAAGACCATTTTATTTACAATGGTTTTCAACCTTTTTGACAAGTAGACCATTTTAAGTTAGAGAATGTCTTTGTGAACTGGTGGTTCTTCATGGAGTTTTGAGCAACTTGACCAATTAATGTCCAATCTAAGACTGGGGTCTCCAATAGGGTTCTTAGTGGCTCAATCAATTAACAGTAGATAGTAGTGCCATGTTGTCTCCAGATTTACTAGCAGTGGAGCTCCACAGACTGGTGACAAGTCATAGCCAGCTTTTCATGGACCAGCGCTACACAATTACATTGTTAATATACTTACTATTTTTTTGTGGACCAGCACAAATGTCTATCGACTGGTGGTGGTCCATGGGCAACATTGGCTTAAAGCATTGGGAGGAGTGAGATGCTGGCACACTGGTTCTCTTCCATTTGTGCACAAACCATTGGGAACACTTCATAAAGCAGAAACAATTTTCTGATGGGAAAGGTCTCCATGCCTACTCAGCTGGATTTGCAGACACCAGATTGTCTGCCTGCCCAGACACTCACCCAAGCAGGCATAGACTGCCAGTACCTTTCTACCCGCACACACAGTCTGCTGGTATTTCATTAACTTGTATTGGGAATCTGATCGCCATCAGTAGCAGAAAATATGGAAACAGACAGACAGACATGGGCTATCACAATATATGCTCTGTGCATTATATGTAAACACACGTACACATTATTAACTATTAAATAAGACTGAGACCTTTGCCTTGAAAACATGGGATAAAATTTCTTCACACTGATGAGGTAAACTTTCCATCAATGACAAAAAGTGGTTGATTGCACTGCAGGCCAAAGTTTAACAAAGCTGTCTTAGAAGTCATTACATAGAAGGATAATTAAGACAGATTATGCTGTTTAAGAAATAAAATTATAATTTTATAATTATTAGGCATCAAAATTATTTCTTCCATTACTTTAGGTTCTATTTATCTACAAGCAGAAGTTTAACAAAGATTTGGTAATATTCAAAGTCAAAAATAGGCAACCACTGAGAAAGTTTGAAAAGAGGACATATCTTTAATGGAGCTCTAAACTTCAAAATGAGATTAAAACCAAAGTAAAGTCATCTTCACAATACTGACATATAAAATCAGGTACAAGAATTATTATGGGAAAGTTACATTTCAAATATGGTTGTAATTTTAGTGCAAAAACCTAAAATGCTGATTATGAATGACAATAGCATGAAATACATTTCCACTTATTCATCTTCATGCACAACTAGAACAGAGACTTTAAAGACTCAATACCTGAAATACTGTAGTTACTGTGAATTGTGAAGTCAGTGTTTATGTGTTGTTGGTAGATTTGGTCTTCTGGGTATCTCTGGAGAGTGAGAAGTCTTTATGATTTCCTAATGTTACAAATTCTTCTGAAAGCTCATAACTCATTAAACACAGAAAACTTCTTTGGGGTAGAAGTGGTAATGAGGAAAGGCGTCTAAGGTATCCGAAAGCAAACACATTAAACCAACATGTCAAAGCCAAAGCTGCTGTATAAGTGCCCTAGGGTGGCTGTTATGACTGCTAGAACTGAAGACTGCATTACAAATAATCCTTATGACTCAGAAATCAGCAACGGGTAAGGCACAATTAGAGGGGCCTGCTCCTCTGGCCATCACCTCTTCATTTTTGACTTTTTGACTTGAAGCAGAGCTTACTAAAATGTAGAATTCAGCAATAGTTTGTCATGTGTACAAAAATATAAGTAATACAATGATTATGAACCATTACTAACCCTCCTCTATTTTGTTTCTTTCCTCAGTTTCCGGGGGGACACTTGGTGCCACTTCTCTACATCCAGCCTATTTTCCAAGCAATGGATGTATTGTTAGAGAGACAGCAATTTTTTTTTTTAACCAATTGCGACAGACACAGGTGCTTTCTGCACATGTACTCTTCTCCATAGACATATAGATAGACGCCACATTCACTGTGTTTCCCAGTCGACACGATACGTCCACCCTATTGCGAGTGGCAAAAGTGCCATTTAAACTAATACAGGTAGACGTGGAAACCGGGTTTTCTGATGAAAAAACAGTAACGTTTAAAACAGTATCGTTTACATACAACTGATTTTGGCGAATTGTTTACATGCAATGTTTACAATGGCAATTTTCAAATAATAATAATTATTATTATTAAATAATTCCTACCATATAAGTAACATTTCTCAGACTGCCTTCTTCCATCTCTGAAACATTTCTAAACTTCGTCCTGTTCTTACGCAACACAGTACTGAAGTATTGGTTAATGCCCAAGTCACCTCACTTATAGATTACTGTAATGCTATTCTATCTGGCATCCCACAAAAACGTATCCATCGCTTACAACTTCTTCAAAATTCTGCTGCCAGGATAATAACCTGCTGTTCTAAATCCACTGAACAGATCACACCTAATCTCTCTCAACGTCACTGGCTCCCTGTTAACTACTGAATACAATACAAAATACCACTCTTAACATTTAAAGCTCTCCACAACCTCACTGATCTCCTCCAGACTAACACTCCCTCTCGCTCACTCAGATCCTCATCTGCAGGTCTACTTTCTGTACCACACATCAGACTCTGTTCTATGGGAGCTCGAGCGTCTCTCCTAGTGCTCCTCAACTCGGGAATACTCTTCCCTCTCATATACGTCAGTTCGATTTAATAACACATTTTAAAACTGCCCCCAAAACTTATCTTTTCAAACTGGCATACCAATTGTGAAGTTTGCACTGTTACTGCCAGTTATCTTTGTTTGTTTGTTAATTATTGCTTTTTGATTGATCATTCTCTTGTTTTAATTTTACTAATGCTGTTTAATTTTATTGTAAGGTGACCTTGAGTGCTAAGTTTATAAAATGGGATTTTCTAATGGCCAAATATAACCAAAACAATTGTTCAGCCTTACCTATAAAATGTAATCCCCCGGGATCTGGTTTAGAGCGTACAGCAGTTTGCACAATCCCAAGCAGCACATTCGTGAAGCATCTTTATCCATTACTTCACTCCATAGCAGTGCCACTGGCAACATGGCGGTGACGTTGATGTACGATGCTGCTGGTCAGGCGGCGTCTAGTAATTCTATGTCTATGATCCTCTCAACCTTTGCAAGGCATGTAATAAATAGAGCTAGTGGCCTTGCGTGCACACGAGTGAGCACGAGCGTGAACTGGAGCGAATCCCGACAAGCACTACAAAAGTAAGTTTCTTTTCTTTGGGAATTCCCTCCTCACACTAATGCATGCATGCACGTTCTTAACTAAAATGCTTTGCACCTGTCTTTGCCAATGGAAGGACTAAAGAGACACTCGCCTTTATGAGGGGGCACGTGCAGAGTCCTCCAGCAGGCCTGACCTGGAGGCGCGCCCAACCTGTTGCTGGCATCCCACCTGGTGAACCTGCTGAAGACAAAGTTAAAATGACTGCGAAAGCACACCCTGCACTTAATGACTTAAAAAGATAAGTGCTTTAATGTTTATTTTGAAAAGTCGATTTTACCCTCTTCTTAGGACTTTCTTTCCTTTAAAGTGGTAATGTCCGGTTGGCAGATTACCACAAAGAGGCAGAACCGGAAAGTCTAAAGCCAGTCATACAATGTGAAAATTTGGCTTGATTTTAATTCTGATTTGCAGTCACCGACTGATTTTCTGAGTTGGCCCGAATTTTAAATTTACCAGCCATTGCTTTAGGGTTGAGATGTTCAGTTATATCATACGACTGGGCTGTTGTTTAAATGGAAGAATTCCTGTCATGTCAGAAATTTAAATCAGCTGTCTTATAGAGTGAGCAGTCTCATGAGCAGAATTTCTGATGTTGCCATCAAATTTCCTTAAGTTGTGCAGTGACTGCAGTGAGCATGAACATGGCAAAAATAATGACAATAGACATAGGACAGAGAGAATGCATTTTGTGGTTGGAGAGTTTGGTGGCCCTGTCAACCAAGCTCTGGCAGATATATAATGGTTGGACATTGTAAAATGGGTATTACCATTTTCATGATCATTTTCACTTTTTCAATTTCAAAAAGCTAACTATGATAAAACATCACACATACAGCTAATAATGCCAATGATAGAAGCATCTTTGGAAATGTTTACTGGAAGATCTCAAAATAAACACACACAATAGTAAATCACGTAAACTACGTACCTCCAATTCACTCTGTAAAACTGACAGACCTATTGTCCATGCCTGCCCAACCATCTGCACATCCAGTTATGTCTTTTTCTTTTCTTTGTAGTTTTAGAGCACAGCATAGCAAAAGTCAGCGACACAGCTCTATTCCTCGATGACATTTTGAGAAGCCTGTGGCTATATCACGTTTTGGAATCTTTAATGCAAAATGTCAATGGGTAAAACTATATGTACACATAGAGTCTGAGCACCACATCGTGGCGTGTCAATCAAAATGAATGTGTTTGTACAGTTTGAGCATAAATACTGCAAGGGATTCTAATATGCATTGACAGTAGCCAATTGACTGCAATTTCTAAAAATTGCACCATGTACACCGAGCATAAGAGCACCGTCATTGAAACCTAAACACTAACCAAAATTCAGATTCTTAAAGCCTCAAAGAAATGTTGGGAGAAAATAACTCTTGGCTATGAATGTTAACCAAACACACACAAATTTATGCAGATCTCTGAAAATTATGGGATGTACATGCCAACCTTGATATGGTGACTCTGATTACGTCACACTCAACACAATACCTACTAGGAAAGGTTACCATGACAACCCATATAAACGTATACAAAATCGTGATGCCCGTAACAAAACAAAATGGTGTTTGCTATGTTATTAGATGCAACTGAGAAGGCAAATTTCATGTTTTCTTGTGTAAACATGACTAAATAAAGAAACCTTAAACCTTAACCTTAATGGTAAGTAAAATTTCAAATCTACACAGATACCCAATTCTTTGAATGAGGAAGCCCCAGCTGGATGTATACTTTAAATAAAACAGCTTTAGATGAATTATTAAAAATTAAAGAATTTCCCCAGATCACAACAATAGAAGGACATCTTTGATACTAGGAACCGTGGAATTAATGCATGGAAAGATTATGTCATTGTGTTTGAGATGCCGGGTAAGACTCTACTGGGGAATGCCCAGGATGGGGTAGGCAGCAAGATAGCCGTGGTCTCCAGGACTCTGACTGTGTCTAGCTTTGTCTGTTCTAATTTACCAAGGACACTCCAGATTTTTATTTTCTCCAGGGAGGTTTTGTTCTCCTTTCCTCTGTTCTCAGCTGGCCATAGTTCAACAGTTAATTAATGGGCAGATATTGCTGGGCCTCATTTATGCTAAAGCCTAATCACTTTCAGACTATTTTGCTGTTTAACTCTTTCAAGGCAGATGTCGACTTTTGTCAACAGGAGGGGCTGACGGTGATAATCAACTGTACACAGTGGCAAACCTTGCTGTTACGTTTTTGTTCCACTCTGTCTGGTAGAAGAAACGTTAGCTTTGTTGGTTTGACTAAGATTCCCTGTGCTTCCATGAGTAGCAAACGATGGCAAATGTGGCATCGACATCTGGCGAGAAATTGAAGCGAATGTGTAAAGCAAAATACTCCATGGGCGACGTTTTGCATATTAACACTGAACTGGACTCTGGCTTGTCGAACTCCGATGTTGATACCAGTGATCGAAAGCAAATGTGAGGTACTGACATCAGCTGATCCATCTCCAGCTGACTGTGGTACTGAACAAGTCTGTGTAGATGACACGCCTATGGCAACGTTTGCCTGGGAAGACCGCCACTTACAACATCAAGAGGTACAGACCAGAATGCATTGCTCTGCGACTGCTGCCCCACACCACCCCCAAGTGCAAACAGCCTGGCAGTCAGCCTGCTGCCCGTGAGTGGCTCAAGTGACAAGAGACGGTGAACTGGTGGCAACCACATGAAGCAACAGATGTTTTATGTTAATTTGTGTGAAACCATTGCTTTGTGTGCTTTTCAAAAAACTGCGTTTTTAGGAAAATAATATTCAGCCCTCAAAGAGTTAAAACAAATCTGTATATTTATGTGTACTCATTATAAAGTTTGTAACCACATTTCCACCTTAATAATAGGATAAGTTTCTGTGTGTCTGTCCAGTTGCTATGTTTTTGTCATTCCAAAAGATGGAGCATCACAAACATTTTTAATACTAAAATGCTTTCCTTTTGTCATTCTAACAGAGGGTGCAACATAAACATTAACACTGTTTTTATGAATCCCATACCAAATGGCATTTTTATGTAGACATTTAGATTTTAACCCCTCTTAAACGGGTAGTACATATAGTGTGAACTTGTTAGAGCGCTCTGAGCCTCCACTCATTGAACAGTGCTATACCAAAATAACCTGCATTGAAACAATTGGAATAGTTACTAGTTAGGGGAGTTAGGTGACCTCAGCCTCCATTTTAATAGGCCGGGCTGACACTACATTAGGAAGCAGTACTGTGAAGCACTGTTTGAGTGGCACTGCTTGTTTTCCAGTTATTCACAGACATACAAACTATTTAATGGACCATTTCATTAGGCTAAGACAAAGCTCAACCCCCCCTTTCACTCTTTTGATTTACCGTGACACAATAAATGCATTTCTTCCCAACTATACCGAGTAACTGATGTGCTAATTAGACGCTGCTGAGGACGTGATCTGTTATTACAAACTGGCATCTTGTGGCAGGTTTACATTTCATTTGTCACAGAGGGTCTAAATGGTGCCCCCCCACCCCAATCCCAAAAAAAAGAAGTCTATAAACATAAAGCTAATGGAATTATAAAAGCTCTATTTCCTTTGTTAATCATAAATGTCTTATTGCTATAGTCTGCATTTTTTTAATACAGTAATAAATTTTGGCATCATGAGACATACACCGTTATATTAATATGCATTAAGTGCTGCTCAAATGCCTACTTGTAGTTTGGTCCACTCTCTTCAGAAAGGAAGGATAGCTTTGTGGGAGTAAATGCCGTAGCTACAGAGTTTAAACCACGTAATTAAGGGAAGTCAATAACTTGGAAAAAAACGCTTTGGTCCATTAAACCTCACTAATTTACCAATGTTAGTTTCTGCAATATTTTTAATAGTTTAATAACTTGTAAGATAACTTGTGCCCATAGAGGGTACATACACTAAGCTAAACAGCATAATAGGGATCATTTCCAAGCAAATCAAATCAGTTTTGTCATTTATTTATAACATAAACATAATAAAAGAGAAAGACTAAAAAGGAAAGATAGAGAAAATGAGACTACAACCAATGCTTTGATCCTGTCTCACTAAATCAACCTGTATATATAATCTGAGATAATGGCATGTTTCCAATTGTAAGGGTATTTTAAAAGATACAGTACAGCACATTAGTTATGTAGAACATTTAGAGATCATTCTCACCATGAATGGAGCTGTTTAAAAAAAAAATAATTTTAGGTACAGGATACAGCCAAGATAGTGTGTACGTGTATATGCATGTTTTAAAACAAAGTATTCTGCCTTCCCTACTATTAACCTTTTGGATAAGTGGATATCAATCAAGCAGTTTCGACTCGCTAATCAACCTAAGATGAACATTCTTGAAATGAAAAAGGAAACTGAAACCCCCACAGAAAACCCATGCAGGTGCAAACTCTAGCCATGACAGAATTAAGACCCACGATTCTTGAGTTGTGAGGCATAAGCATTCCGCACTCCAACATCGGACACACACACAGACAGACCATATGCTAAAATCAACTTTTCTCAATGTTTGAGAAAATGATTCTCAACATCACAGAATCAGAATCTAAACTTAAATTAACAGTGAATTGCTAACCCCATCGCCAAACTTCCATTTACATTAAAGTAAAACTATAGCTTAACTAGTTTGCTGTGCAGATTTCATGATTGCATGGACTGGGAATTAAATTAAAAAAGGTCAAGTTTATATTTCCACATTCTTATACTGCTAAAGCTACTAAACACTACTAGTAACAGAGATCCAAAATCTTTGTCAAACCCCAAAGATTTATCATAACAGCCAGGAAATTAAAATAATCCACAGTGTCTAAATAGAAACATAACCAAGCTTGAGGTTGGAGAGAACAAAAACCACCTCTCTCTGTTAAAGGTTGACTCCAAAATGCTACCACAATTAATTGGATAAGAAGAAGCAGAGTCATTTAACAAGAAAATAATTATAACTAGAAGACTAAAGCTGATGTCATATTATGGGACTTTTTGTCATTGGATATGTCAGATTAGCAGACTGCAGTCGTTGATCTCGTTGTTGCACCATGTCAGACTTCATAACTGAAAATCACAGCTCATGTCACATTTACCGACTGAGTGCAGATCTTACAGCACAGTCGTGTTTGACCCTGTTTCTGTCAGCCAGGAGCGTAATGTCTGACGGAGCCAGTGCTTTACAAAGTGTTAACAACTGAAATGAGCTCAGCTGCAATCTCTACCATTTATTTCTTTTGTTCATTCTGTTATTGTATGTAAAATACAAGACATCAAACAGACGATCTTCACTTCCATTTGAGAGATTCACACCGCATGTGTTGCTTAATGGTACTGGCGCTGTACCACTGCTTTGTGAGAGGTTTAGCCTCCTTGTTACTGCATTCTATGCATTATACTACGTGCTGAGCGCTTATTGGTCCTCAGCTCACATGCACAAAGAGAAAATCAAACACGTGTAATTTTATCCTAGCCAGTCGCAGGTTGGTCTCCGTCATTAGGCATGTCAAATTAGGCGATTGGCTTAATGGGAGCTAAAACTTAAAATCACTGCAAAAGCTGTCTAATGTGACATGGGATCATCAAAGCAAAAATATAACCCAAAAACTGTATTCAAAAATGGGTAAGGCAATAGGCAGGTACTAAAAGGTCTTTAGAAGTAATTACTGAAAGAAAATGTACAATGTTTTTAATCAGAATGGATCCAACTTGGATAATTATGGTTCCGTCATGCCCATTTTTATACCGTCTTGCAGATAACGCTATTCATGTAACCTACTGGACTGCTCTCCATCGCAATGATAGACATGAAATCGCTGCCACAGCACAAAATGGCAGCAACTGAAAATTAACAAAAATAATCATCAACCATTTAAAAGTAAACAAGAATACATATGCAAATGAGAGAACAAAAGAAACACAAAAAAAAAAAAAAAAAAACATGAGTCAGGGTTGGAATCATGACACTCTAGGCTAAAAACGAAAAATGAAAAAATAATTTCAACACATTCAAAATGCTGCCGAACTTAAAAAACTGATAGAACATTCTAAATCAGTGTCCTAAAAGCCTTAAAGAGAACCATAAAAGATTTGACCAAAAATAAGAAAAATAACAAAAACATAAAGCCAACGTAGATCATAACATTTATTTCATAATTAACTTTTTTTTGCAAATGTTTCCATACTAATTCTTTTAGAATACACTGTGATACTTTAAATTTGCAAATGTTCATCTTGCACTATATTTTCCAAAGAAGTGTTTCATATAGTTTTTATTGGTAAATAATAAAAAAAACTGTAATTACTAGATTAGTTTGCAACAGTTTTACAGCTGTGAAAACAAAATATTTTGAGCAGTTCTAAAAAGTGCCTAAAATTGATTCAGATCATTTTTGTGCTGTACGCTACTATATACTGCACACTGAATTGATTATTTTGCTCGTTTATAACATCATCAAAATTATTCTTCTTGAAGTTCAAATTACCGCACATTATGTGTATAAACGTAGTAACACATAATGGCACACTACAGAGACAAGTGGAGTAAAATGACGTAATCATTGTTTTCTATGTGACATTGTTATAAAATCAATGCGACATTTTTAGTGAAGGCAACACAAGCACGACCAGGACATACTGTTTGTACAGAAATGTGCTTTCATAGTTTATGACAGAAATGATAATTTTATAATAACAATAACTTTACTTCTATAGCACTTAACAAGCCAAATGGCACAAAGTTCTTCACATTTAACAGGTGATTTAAGGAATGAAAAGAAATAAGAAAATAAAATAGAACTGAACTAGAAATAGAACTGAAAATAGAACTGAAAAAAGTAACAATAATATAGACTAACAACAGAAAAAAAACTTAATTCCCAATCAGATATAAAAGCTAGGTGATTAAAAAAAGTTTTTAAAAGAGATTTAAAAGTTGTTAATGATTCAGCTGATCTAAAATCAACATAAACTGTTCCATAGTCCAGGAGCCGTCACAGAATATGCTTCATCCCCTTTTGTCTTCAGTCTTGACCATGGCACAGACAATGGCCTTTGATCCGAGAACCATAGGGGTTTTACTTTCTAATAAGGTATTAATAATTCAGACGTACATCCTGGAATCAAACCATTCAAAGCCTTGAATGGTCAATAAAATCTTCAAGTTCATTCTTAAATGAACTGGTAGCCAGTGGAGAGAAGCCAGGATTAGGGTAATGTGACCACAAGATTTAGTCCTTGTGAGTAATCACACTGCAGCATTCTGTGCCAGATGGCAAGAGAAAAGCAGGTCAATGTGACAAGCAAAGCATTACAACAATCTAGATAAGATGAAGTAAAAGCATGAATAAGCTCTTACCTTGGCAATATTTTAGATGATAGAAACAGGATTTTACTTTGTTATCATATACTTCAAAATTTTGGCTGAGATCAAAAAAAAATTCTTCTTTAAAACTTTAATATTTGACACAAAAGACTCAAGTGCCTGTTTCACTTGGGCTGTATTTTGTAGGGTGCCAATCATCAATATCTCAGTTTTGCCAGGGTTCAGCTGTAAAAAGTAGTATGCAATCCAGTTTCTTACATCATTAAAACAGGACTGAAAAACTGACAAAGTAGATGCAATGTTAGGCTTCATTGATAGATACCGCTGTGAATCATCTGTATAACAATGATAGTTAATGTGATACTGCCGGATGACATCTCCCAAGGGAAACATATATAAAGAAAATTGTACCTAAAATCACATTTTATTACCAACAAAAAATACAACCGTTCTATAAGATTATTAAGAATCTTCTAGTGAGATTCTGATGACTCCCGCATCATCAGTTCAAATAATGGAATTCAGTATAGTGGGAAGTCAGTATCAAGTTCAACTTCAGGTTTATTACACAATGACATTTTCAATGACATAATCTTAAAGACATTAGTACAATACAAACAAAAGGAAATGACTACAAGATCAGATATTAAAGCGATACTGCCCACAGTAGTGATAACAGAGAGAAAAATGTTTAATGTAATGCTTTCTTGGAGAAAAGAGATAGTAAACCTTCTGATAAAAAAGGCAGTGGTGTCTATTAATCTAGCGCTGAACAACAGCAAACATTATCAAAAACATACACAACAACTTTCACATTCCTCATGTCACATAATCCACAGGCCAAGTCATTCCATTATATGCTCAGAATGCACAAAACACATGTATTTTTGGTAAAATATTGTTAAAAACATATCTCTTGTCAGTCAGGGCAGTGTACAGACAGGAAATGCATTGAACCAGGATTGCACTTTTGAATTGAATTCCAAGCTTCCTCTGTCATTCGTTGGTGAAGAGCCCTGCCTTCAATTCAAAAACACAATCCTGTTTGAACTTGTTCTCTGTTTGTGTACTATTCTGATTTTCAATATTTATTTAACCATATTTAAGAAAAAATATGTGGATTTTGCACATTGTGATTATACAACCGGATTGTGCGACACGAGTAACATGAATTTTTTTTATGGATATTTTGATATTGTTTGCTGTTGTCCAGCATTTGTATCCGTGGATGCCCATTCTGTCTGTTAACACTGTTCTCATTTAAAACATGAGATTAAAAATTTCATCACCACAACTCACAAGTGATAAATAACATATAAAAATACTTTTGGGTGGAGTATTCCTCTAACAATTTCAGAAGGTAGAATTTAGTCCGGTAATACACATGCAGCTACAAGCAGTACTTGGTTTTGAGTAAGTTTATAGTCTGTGGATAAAAACTGTTCTTGAATCTATTGCTGGAGGTGCTAATGGTCCTGTACTGTTTGCCAGAATGGAGGAGAGAAAGAAGAATGACTCTGCCAGATGACTAAGGCCTTCAAAAATACCATTACCTTTCTAAGACAGCATGAATTATATATACAGTACGTCACGAAGACAAAGCAGCAATGCACCGGCCTACTTCACCACCCCCTTTAGTGCTGTGCCATCCTGACCTATACTGAACAAGTAACATACCAGGATGTCATACATCCAATGTGAATGGACTCAACTGTGAACCTACAGAAGTTGGAAACATCCAGGCTATCCTCAGAAATCTGAAGTAGTAAAGGCACTGGTGAGCCCCCTTGATAATAGCTGAGATGCATTGCGCCCATTTCAAGTTGCTGCTGATGGTGACTCTGAGAAACTTTCAGTTTCCAATTCACAGAAATTCCTTTGGATATAGATTTGAATATCATTTGTCTCCTGCTTCTTGAAGTCTCTGACTAGGAACTTGTTTTTTTTTAACATTAAGGGTAATATTATTGTCCTGGGACCACTGTCTCAGTAGGTATATCTCTTCTCTATAAGATGTTTTGTCATTGCTGGTGAACAGGCCTATCATGGTGGTGTCATAAGCCAGCTTAATGAGGAGTTGGAGTTGGAGCTGTGTCTGGCCACACACAGTCAGAGATAAACAAGGAGTATGATGGAGGCTCAAGCACACTGCTCTGAGAGGTTGCTGGGTAAAAGGAGGAAACAATGCTGTCAATCTGTTCTTCTATTTAGCAAATCCAAAATTTAGTTGTAGAGAGCAGCATATGGCATTAAAGGGCACACTCACTGGCACTAAGTAATGATAACCTAACATGTACATCTTTTAGGGAAGAAAACAGAGTGCATGAAGAAAAAGCCATCAGAGTGCTCCCTTATTAAATTAGTGATATGGCCCCTCATGGAGCTTTAAAATTGTGTTTTTTTTTACTGTCTTTCTGTTAAATTTTTTGGTAACTTTGGTTTTGTGCATATTCATTGTTTTTGTTTTAATGTACCTGACGGTTCACATAGAGTTACCGAAGCTGTAAAAGCCATATAAGAATCTCTTTCTTGGCTGTGTCTGAGGATGTTGTTGAGATGCTCATGCTCAAGGCCCACCATACATTATCTTACCTCTGGCCATAGACTGGGTTTGGAGAGGCACTTCCAAAATAATAAACCAATGTTGCATTTGTAGAACCTGTCTCTTACTTCTTACCCGACCTGTCTATATCTTCTTCACACTTCTTCTCTCCTCTGTACTTCTTTTCCAAACCTCCAACAGACATCTGGGACTGACTCACCCTCAGTTTACACCCATCCAAGGCCTCCCTGGGGCTCGATGCCCTCACGAGGAATGGCTCATCTGGCTGTCTGCCCCATCTGCCTTTATTTAACTCCCCACAGTAATATGAGGCGGCTACATGGAGCATCAGATTTTGTTCCCTAAAGATTCAAAACCAGCAGTATTTGGCGGTTTCTTTAATCCACTTCAATAAATAGTTGAAAAAAATGGATATACTGTACTATTCTGAGACTTTATTAATTGGCCAGAAAAGCCAATAATATCCCTTTATTGTAATGCCCCATGATAGGCATTTCATCATTTTGTTTTCGAAAAAGGAGCAAGTTTTATTTTAGGAAGGCTTTGGCTATCACTGTAACGGAGATAAGCGGACAATCTGTACTCTTATGTCAAGTCATTCATCACCGTATGTGAATATGGCCTTTTTCTCATCTTGCAGCATTTACTTTTTGCTTCCATTTATGGATTTCTTTACTTTGTTCATGTTGAGGCCATTTCACTGCTTTGTGAGAGACAGAATCTTTTATCAAAAGAAAACAAACTCACCAATTCACCGTCCTGGAGGCCTCAGACAAATGTGTGTAAATTATTATGTAATAACTTATGAAGGGGCAAAACAGCAGGAGCACAGCAGAAATTATTCTGACCAGTAATAGAAAAAAGATGGAGCTGCTTTATCCATTTTAATTAAGCTGTTCTTGGTGACAAATTGTAATGTAGCCTAACAAATCAGTGCCTTCATGCAAACCAGGAAAGAATATAATAATTGTGTTAAGCGGCTGCAGAGGGTGCAACGACTAAGCCCTGCAATTCAATATGTGTGAGTTTTTAATTAACGGCATTAAAATTTTTCCTTGCAATAGACATGTAGGGAATTAGCCTGCAATTAAACTGATCAGAAGGTTTGGTATGGATGGCTGTCTTAGAAATTGTCAAGCCTGGAAGTGATTTGGATGGAACTTATAAAGAGTTTAAGGACAAGCAGCACAAATAAGCAGTACAGGAACCCCAGGAGATATTGTAGTGCTTTTAGATTGGACGGGGACTATATAATGAAAGTGGCAGTCTTGTGGGAAACATGGAATACTCTTTGCCTATCCCTAAACCAAGGAGGCTAAAATAGCAACATCTGTGTTTATTATATGGAAGGATAAACATGAAAATATACCTAAACCAATGACAAATGCTATGGCCCCTTGGATAAGTCATCATCTATCACAGGTGGTAGCTACTACACATCTTGCCACAAACTCTAGTGAACAAGCTCTCCTTTATTCTCTCCCATTTTATATCTACTCTCAATCTTATTACCAGCCACTTGAGCCCTTGCTGTAATGTCAAAGCCCATGAATATAAAGAGTGGAAACAGCTTTTAGGCCCAGGCAATGAACTACTTCCAACGATATCCTGGTAAACAGATCTGAAATCAGGATCAGGAACAACTTCTGAATATCCTGCAACATGTCCTTCTGCTACTCTCCCTGGCAGCCATCTATTGATCTGAGGACAATTATATTTAAAACCACCCTTGTCCTGTTCCTGTTTCTCACCCTGTACTTCTGGAGTATTTACCTACTGGGCATCTCCTAACAACATCTGGTAACACAAAACTATTGACAATTGGGTATAGGTCATTACTGCATTACTCAAAGAGATCCCTCTTTTGCTGGAAGCTTTGGCCCTTTCCTTTCCAGTTTCTATACGATATAGTGCCTGTGCTTCTGTTTAACAATTGTGAGCCCTAATGCCAAGTCTTGCCATTCCCAATAAGGAGTAAATTATCCCTTAAAAATGTCACTGAATTTAATGAGGGAATTACTTGTTGTCTAATCAAAGGAAAGGCCTATATTTTCTTGATTTCTGAAGTGCTGTTTGTGGATTTGTCATTGTCAATTTAATTTGCTGTCTGTACCTTGCTGTTGGCTTGATAGATAGATAGATAGATAGATAGATAGATAGATAGATAGATAGATAGATAGATAGATAGATCCATACACATGTGTTTAGCCAACATCCGCAGGGCTCTTGTGAATCATGCAGTTTGTCCCCAGAGAGTGTGGTGGCACTATTGCTAACAAACTTTCACCCTCAAATCGGAAAGCCCAAGACCAGAAGAATGTTGAAGTCACTTCCATCTTGAAACAGGAAGTCCTGCCTCTCCTGTCTTGGATCACATATCTGCATCACCGACCCCAGAAGCTGGTGTTCAATCAGGACCCTGTCTCTGGCCATGAATGATCTCCACTCCAGAAACCACCTAACAAGGTGTTTGTTTTTTGGTTTTTTTTTTGGACTACTATGGTCTTACCTTTTCAGTTTTTTATTACTAGGCTTGTTTATTAAACAGGACATAACAAGGAGGTACCCCAAACCTTCACTTTGGTCTTGTGCTTACTTTCACAATAGATAGACAGACAGATTTAAGTATCACTAAAAACAACCTCCCAGGTCCATTATCTGCAGATCATAATGATTTCTCTCACAATGTATTAATTACGCAAAGTGCTGTAGAGACCTGCTGTCCATCATAGTTCGATACAGCCCGCAATTTTAGCATGAGGCTTAAATAAAATTTTACCTCTAGAAACAGGTACTTCTTTCAAAAATTTTATGTTTAAAGAAATTTGAAATGTTATTAGCCATTTACTCTTCATAACCAACAACTAAGGATATTACAAAAAATGTAATTTTTACATCACTTGAGGTGGAATATGGTCTACTGTATATAGAAGCTGTCTGAGACACCTCGTGCCTGTTTGGGCTCCATTTTTAGCCACATGATATTATAAAGTGTTATTAAAAAACATTTTTTTTTAAACTTTACTAACACAATCTGACATCATTATTATCTTTGAATATGACACTGTTGCAAAATCTCCAATAAACAAAAAAGTGATGACTGACCAATGAAGCCAAGAAAAAGTTCAAATGCCCCAACTTTCAAAACAGTTAATTAATTTCAAAACGCAGCTTGAATGTTACACAATGTGAATAGTTTCTTACTTGTTCTCTTTAATTCTGATTGGTTTATTTGACTTTGTAAGATTTCTATCAGCTCTTTTTAGAATACTGTAATATTTTCTTAACTGTTAGCTTACCGACCCCTCGACTTTCTTCACACTTTATTATGTTGATTTATGTTTAAATGAATACATATGCCATCTTTGCCTATAAATGCACTGGCGTACTTGGGTGTTAGGGGGCAGTTTGCCCCAGGTGGCACTTTTTAATAAACTTTAGTACTAGACTTTTTTGACAATGTTATTGGATGGTAAGCTAATGTGTGTTATCTATGTCAAAATTACACAATTTTAATGTTTAAAAACTGCTACAAATACATATGTTGCAAAGTTACAAACGCAAATCTTGACCAGTCTGCTGACTTACTCCGACCGTCGACTTATTCCAACTGAAAGGGACGAACCCTTCAATCTCATTATTAATATTGTATTATTCTCTCAATCTCAAGATGAAGCAAACAAAACAGAGAGGTACTATTTTTAGAAAAAGAAAATGGAGAGAGAAGAAATATTAAAAAAGAATGAAGGGGCCTCAATTGTAATTTATAACTAAAAATGTAGTTAAGATTTTTGTCATTTTCATTTTTTGCATGTGTATTATGTTTTATTTTGTAAATAGGGGTTGAGAGTAAGTTGGTGGGCAACAAACTCAAAGACCGCCCCAGGTAACAAAAACTCTACTTATGCCACTGATAACCCATAATGACAAACTAAATAAGTTTTTTTTTTAGTTTTGCAAATGTATTAAAACTCAAAAACTGAAATCTCTCATTCATATAAGTATTCAGACCCTTTGCTGTGGCACTTCAAATTGTGCTCAGGTGCATCCTGTTTGCTTTAATTCTCCTTGAGAACCTGATTGGAGTCCACTTGTGGTGAATTGAACTGATTAGACATCATTTAAAAAGGCACACACGTAATTGTGTATAGAAGGTCCCACAATGTCAGGACAAAAAAAAAAAAAGCTGCAAAATCCAAAAAAACTCTCTGTAGATTAGTAAAAGGTGATAAAACCACTCATAGAGCTTTGAGTGTTCCCAGAAGCACATTGGCCCCAGTAACTGTGCAATAGAAGAAATTTGGAACCACCAGGTCTCTTTGCAGAAATGAAAGTCTGGACAAACTGAGTAACTGGGCAACACAATAAGGCATGCTGAAAGTGGAGGGGGTCCGAATATTTTGCGAATCCACTCTATGTTACTTTCTTTCAGTGAAAGGTATTATGTAAAACAAAGATCGGAGCCTTAACCAGGGTGCTGTCAGGGTTGGCTTCTGCCCCTAAAGACCCTATAGTGCGATTAAGTGGGCTTGAAAATGAATGGATGTATGGAAGATGAAT
This sequence comes from Polypterus bichir lapradei, assembly GCA_026402145.1. Classification (NCBI taxonomy): domain Eukaryota; kingdom Metazoa; phylum Chordata; class Cladistia; order Polypteriformes; family Polypteridae; genus Polypterus; species Polypterus bichir. The sequence continues at coordinate 3,724,347 of JANRMT010062825.1, read as the reverse complement.
CTTTTATTTCTCCAGCACTCAGTAATAGAAAAGTGGATTCAGAAAATGGATGGCTGGATGATTTATTATGTTTCAGTTGGCAAATGTAACACTGAACAGCAGAGCACTACAGTTGGAAATGAGCTTTCTATTCATTTAATTCCACATCTGTCTGTTAGCACGTACACCGGGCAGAATTTCAGACAGGAATGGAAAGAGTAGATTTGAGGGCTGAAACAGCTTCCATGAAATGTGTTATGTTTGTTTTTTTATTTTATATCTCTCTATCTTTTCTGAACTTATTTATTTCAGTTCAGGGGATGAAGAGCTGGAGTTTGTCATAGTTGCCTTTTCTTTTGTTGATATATGAATTGAATGAAAGCCAAAAATGATTTCCAAAAATTTACAATGTTCCTCTAGTTTAAATGCTTGCAAGATGTAAATCTATCTAATGCAAAATCTGTGCTTTTTTAACATTAGTTTTCTTTTTTTCAGATATACAGTATTCAGCTTTAGTGGCGTAGATTTGTATTTAATCTCTGAGAAGCAGGTTGATGCAGCGACCATTCTGTGTCCTGAATTTGAGTCTAATATTTTGTAATTGTGTCTGCAGAGTTTGTACATTCTCCTGATGTCTATATGAGTTTCTGTCCAGAAGCTTCAGTTTTCCTCCCATATGTCCATAAATGTGTTTGTTAGGATAATTGGTATTTCTAAATTGGCCCTGGCCTGTGTGAGAAGTGGTGTTCTGTAATGAACTAGGGCCCTGTACTGGGTAGGTTCCTCCTTATGCCAAAAGCAGCTCTGGCTCGTGGCAACTTTGAACTGGATTAAGGACACTTGAGAATGTAAGGATGCTTCATTAATCCTAGAGACAGACAGTTCCAAAAGAAGTACATTAAAAAGGAAATTCACTGATTATCAAAAGAAAAATGCTCAGGACATTTCAATTGAGTGGTAAGAAGTAATTCAGCTACTATAGTACCTAAACAGAGCAGTTCACACTGGAGAGAACTGAGAGAAAAGCCCAGCAGAAGTAGAGTTGGAAGAATGGGAAAGATGTTTACAGGCAGAAAGGAAGAGAGAAACTGGCACTTCTGTAATCAGAAAGAGAATACAGGATGGCAATGTCAAAACACATGGAGAAAAGTGCCAAATAAACCCAGAGGGCACAAATGAAAAAGATGATTAGGAGAAAGACCTATGGGGAACCTTAAATGGGAGTAGGGGAAATCAGAATTATTTTTAGTTGAATGAATTAGTAGTTAGGGTTTCTAGAACAAAATCTGACATTCTTAGGCCGGGTTTATACTTCACGTGATGTTACGCGTGCTCCAGCGGATGCTACTGCTATGCAGGTGCGAGATATCTTCACGGTGAAAACAGGTTTGGCTTTGTTGTGTTGTGAATTACCTGAAACATCCATTCAATTCTGAGGACACCTTTCCACAATATCTCTGAAAAGGATGTTTAATAATTACATCCATCAAACCAGGGATGTACCCAGTCAAGAAAGCATTGGGTGAGAGGCAGAAACAATCCCTGGACAAGGCATCAGCTCATCGCAAGTTGAACACAAGCACACACACATATACTGGCGTTATTTTAGCGTCACCAAATCCCCAAACATTCATGTCTTTGGAAGGAAACTGGAGCCAAGTGTGGAAACCCATCAGGAAAACATGCAAACTCCAGGCAGGGAACACACGGGACGTGAGTCCCTGCAAGGCAGCAGCGGTACTGCTCTGCCACCATGCTGCCCCCACATCAGTGATTATTAACAGTATTCATTATTTAAATTAAGGTAACGACATATCTGTAAAATGTAACATACATACTTTAATGCATTTCATCCTGAAAGTGATATCAAGTATTAATCTAAGGATTCTAAATGTGCAGGGAACTGGAATATCATAAAAGTAATGTGTTCTGTGTGGTGATTGCTGCTGTCAGGTCAGGAGGAAGCCCCAGAAGCACATAGCAATTAACAACTGGATTGGTTTTAAGATGCCATTTACAATGCTCTACTTCAATGATAAAATAAACTACAAGATTAAAGTGGACATTTCGAGATTTAAGTCGAAATTTCCACTTTAATCACAAAACACACCTTTTCATTGTGTCCCTAACGTTTTTTTTCTCTTTGGCTTAAATACGTCGCTGTACATTCTGATGCTGTTGTGAAAGGAAAATAAAGGATGGCACACAAGATGGTATGTGAAAATTTTAACATGTTTTGTGTCAGTATGATGGGGAATATGCGACACTTGAATATAAAAGCACCACAAATGCATTTGTATGTCGATATTTTGCTTCACCATATCGAACCATTCATCAAACATCAAAGCATGTACATCGATCCTATAGGATCCACAAAGCGGTTTTCTGTCACATGTAGATAGTAAACAGAGACTCTAACATCACGTTCTGACTTTATCACACTGTGCTCCCCGACTTTTTGCCGGTACTGCAACTTGCACACACGTTAATTTCTGAGGACCTGCTCAGGGGACGCGTCATATGAATGCTGGGAACGCGTGGCAGCCATGATGCATACGCATTCTGAGCGTGAAGTATAAACAGGCCCTTAATGATATCTTGCCAAAGGAGAGGAGAAGGCATTGCAGCGGGATCACAGGACCATTGTGAGATTAAATGAAGAGGTTTGTAAGATTATTTAAAGTGTAATGAATAGAGAGTGGAGACAGAATTCTTCATGGGAGAAAAGGTGCAAAACAAAGAAAAAAATGGGTGCAAAGGAATCGGTTCAGATAAAGAGATGCCACATGGCCTGAAAACCAATTAGAGTTGCACATAAAAAAAAGGATGAACTAGGAAGATGAAAATGAGACTTAACTGTCAAACAGATCACCCAGTAGGTTGACGGACTGGTGCTGCCAGAGAAAAAAACTGCATGCCTTGCTACCAATTGACAGGGAAGGGTTTGCAAAATAGAGGAGTTCAGGAGTGCCATTTTATTGTAAGGGCTAAGAGTTTCTCAGCACAATGCCATAAATCAAAAGTATAAGACAGCACCGGCCCTAAAGACAACCTTGATGTTTTTAGCTTTAACAAGGCAGATGGTACATCATGCAATGAGTTGGGGGGGCAACCAAATTAGATTTCATAAGGAGCCATACAGGTAGATGAGAAGGAGAAGGTAGCCAGACCTAGACAAGGGTGCAGAATGAGTGTCCAGTGGTAGAATTTAGGGTCAGGAAGGGACACACCAGCTCACTGTCTGCATCCGATTAAACTGGAATGTTTAAAGGAAGACATTTTGCCATTTTATAAGAAAACAATGATTTTACTTTGAACCAGTTTCTGGTGGGGTGTGGTAAAGGTAACAGGAAGCTGATGAAGTGAAAACAAGGGTCACTATTCATTTTAATAACTGCAAGACAAGACTGAAAAGAAAAAAGGAGCTTTGATCAACACATAACAGAGACCCCAGCATCAGTGAGTATGCGACGAGATTAATAAAAGGCTATGTGTGTAAGAGAAATGGTTATATCTACTCCTAAACATTTGAGTCTGCTGGACACTGGTATCAAAAAAATGAAGGGAGACTTGTTGACAGAGATTATTAATGTAAAGAGATTGCAGTGAGGATTTTGCCCAATGTATTTTATAACCAGTGTCACACAGGTACGATTAGGAGGCAGCCAAAGAGCCTAAAGGTGAGTGAAACATCACGAGATAGCAGGTCATCACGTGGTACTTACCTGGATTTCTTTTCATCAACAGAAAACCTGAAGAGAAATAATCTCACAACTTCCGGTTTCCAAAATGGCCACCATGACGTCACTTCCGGCTCCCACAAATCACCTCACTTCCGGCCCATCATGATGACGTTGTTTCCGGTTCCTGCTGCAATGTCACTTCCTGCCAACCATTTCCTGTCATATGATTCATTCTTACTATAAAGCCGCCATTTTGTGATCAGTAAAACATTCGTTGTACTTGCAAAGACTCTGAATCGCTTTCTTTTCATTATTGTCTGCACGACAATATACGGGGACGGTCCCCAAAACTTTATTTTGTTTGTGTGAAGATTTATTTACTCAGAAGAATCACCACACCAAATAAAGACTTAAAACAAATTTAGGATATGGGAAGTAGTAGAGGAGAGCTGCCTAAATAGAGTAAAATGTCATCTGCATACAGGAAGATCAAGTGGTCAGAAATACCGTATATACTCACGTATAAGTCGGGTCTTGAAACCCAAAAAATCGATCATAAAATGAGACCCCGACTTATACGTCCATTCAAAAATGCGACACTTAATTTTTTTTTTTACATCTTCTTGCCTCCTCCAATCTCGCACCAGTTTCTCAGACACATCGAATTTTGTTGCAGCAGCACAGTTACCAATTTCTTTCGCCACTTAAACGACTTTTACTTTCAGACCAGCTTCATATTTTCTTCTGATTGAACGCTTCATTGTAGATAAGGGATGCTCTTACGATAAAGGTGTATGAGGGTGTGAGATACAAAAAACACTAAACAGTGCAAAGTTCGCTTCAGAATAGTTCAGGTATTACCGTGTGGTCACATAGGCACAATATATAGAAAAAAAAGGCAGTGTGCTCCGTGGTCACTCTCTCAAGTGGGCGTTAGCATGTCATAATCTCTTGAACCAATAGTGTGGGTCTTCCACATTCAACTTATACGGCCGACATTATAAAATACCAGAAATTATATGGTAAAATCAAGCCCCGACTTATCCGCAGGAGAACTTAAACGTGAGTAAGTACGGTATATTACTGTAATGGGAGTAAGCAACTTAGAATTACAGCCCTACCCTGCCAGATATATGTCATGGGTTGTTACATATAAGAAGAAGCTGTTTATTTCAAGTATTACACCAGATCAGAAGAGAAAGTCCAGAGTGGAACAAAATGTTTGAAGCAAGAATTTTTGATAAAAAAAGATATTCTGATCATCTTGACGACAGAGAAGAAAGTCTGAATCTGTGTCACCATTGGCAAACTGTTGTAAGGATATATTATTTTGATTTGATTCTTACCTTTTACTCAACTCAGAGGTTCAGGCTGGAGTGGGATCAACTTAAAGGGTTAAGCAGGGTTTGGGATGTTAAATACAGGGCTGTGAGACAATGGCCCGCAACAGGTCACTAGACCTGTAAAGGCCACAACACCAGGTGCTAGCACCAGAGATTTGGAACTGCAGGGTGAACTTTAAGGTTCCATGGCCTCTATATCTCTCACCCCTTAGCCTGGAAAAAAGGTCAGGATCTAGACAGGTCAGACTGTAAAAGAAGGAGGTATGTTTGGCCAGCTTGGATCACATTACCAAGGAGTTTATGTTCATATAATCACTCATTTTTCATGGCAAACTTGATTTCTCTGTTGTTATCAGATATTCAATATTTTTAATGTGATGCCATCAAAATAATGGAAAATGTTGCATGTCCGTTTGTTTTTCCAGACACTGCTTCATACTTTTTTTGAAATCTGTTCACTAACGTGTTTGTTATAACTGAAGGAAAGATCAAATCAATATGGATGGAATCATTCACACCTCAGATTCCGAGCCGCTGATCGGTCATTGCTGTTTTTAGTGTTACTGAAGCTGAATGGGGACTAATTAGCTGCTGTTAAAAAGTAAAAGGCTTTCTGATTGTGAATGGAAATGCATGCCTTTGTCCCTAGTTAAGATAATGGATGTGTATAGACAACTGTCGCTTGTCACTAAGCCAGACCTGAGAGTTACAATGAATAAATTGTCATTTAATTATACCTACAGGAAAAGTAGCTAAACACTTTTACAATACTCTGCTTAAATGTCAAATATTGCACAGGAAGAAGACATAAATCACAAATAATCCATTCCCTGCAGCACATTAAGTGACCAGCTATTGCATGGGGAATGTTTTAGTTATTATTAAGATTTAGCGTAAACCAAAAAAAGTCAACTTCTGTTTTTCTACTTTCATGATTGTGATTGATCCACTGTTAACACACTAATATGAAGGTGTGAATGTTATAAACGCTGTAGGCTTCAGTTTTAGGAGAGAGGGCTCTAGATTTGTTTTTTACAATCCTAATTGGACTGAACATGTCAAAAATAATTTGGATCATATAAAGTGCAGTATTTGTTAACATCACATAACGTTTTCACTTTCACTCCCACTCAGGCCGGCCATGAAACTGATCTGAGTAGCAGTGAGCACTAGGTGAGATGAATCCTGCAGACATACAATATTTTAAAAAGAAAAATGTATTGCTAATATTTAAATCAAATGAAAACAATGTGCATGCATACTGACAATTCAGCAACATGCACACCTGAATATTATTTGTTAATGTTTCAGTAAAGCATTTATTTTCTGCAAGCACATATTTCATAGTTAATTGCCATATAATCAATGGAAAACAGAGACCAGCACTTGAAAAATAAAAAAGCAGAAACCATAGTAAATCTGGCTAATGTGATGTATCACAGATTGCTTTTAATGCTGGTCTACAAAATGAGATGAAACAGATTTTGGCTTCAAATTACAAACTGCAATGACAATTCCCTCACATTTACCCAAAGTAAAATATGTTAAAGCCAGATTTTACTGGAATAAAAGAAATAAAATCTTGTGTGTGTGTTCCAATTAAAGCCGAAATGTTTATGAAATCTGTGTGAGATGAATTATACTTTAGTATAGTATGGAGTGAGATATGACCAGTGAAGTTAGAATACTTAGAAAATTTGGAACATGTGGAGTTTCACGAAGTATGCAAAGTTGAGAGGAAGGCTTTATGTGAAGGCGATATTAGAACAACTGTGACAAGAACAGGCCATTCAGCCTAACAATCTTATAATCTGAATTATCCAAAATAATATCAAGTCAACAATTGAAGGTCCTATTTTCCACCACAGTACTTAGTAATTTATTCCACATGTTTATGGTTCTTGGGATGAAGAAAAACTTTCTAATGATTTGTGTGAAGTCTCCCCTTAACAAGTTTCTATGTCCCTGTGTTCTTTTTACAGAATTTGTTTTAAAGTAACAGCTGGAAACCACCGTACTTCATAATATTATAATATTTCATATTATTAAACACTTCAAAATATCACCTCTTATTCTCTATTTTCTTAAACTGAAAAGGTTCAGCTCTTTCAGTCTCCCTTCACAGGTCAAAGCTCTTAGACACAGAATCGGCCCAGTTGCTCTTCTCTGGACTTTCTCTAGTGTTGCTATGTCTTTTTTATAATATGGAACACAAAAGTCTACATGGTACTCCAAGTGAAGCCTCACTAGTGTGTTATGTATAGAACTTAAGGATCACCTCCCTTGACTTGTGCTGTACATATCATAATACATAACTTAACATTTCATGAGCCTTCTTCAGGGTTTCTGTACACTGTCTGGATGTTGATAGTGGCAAATCAACTATGATTTTTAGGTCTTTCTCATAAGGGGTATTTTTAAGTTTCAGACTTCACATTGTGTAATCAAATCTAAAATTTTCATTTCCCACATGTAAAGCTTTACATTTACTTAATTTAAATGTACCTGACCCATATCTGTCCAAGCCTGTTTGCTGACCATGTCCATTTGTAACAATTTAGGCGATTCTACATTATCTGCCCTTTGACCTATCTTCTGCAAACTTAACCAGCTTATCGATTCTACTCTTGTCTAAATTGTTTATATATATTAAAAAGAGCAGAGGCCCCAGCACTAACACCACTTTGACGTCACCTAACTCTGAAAGTGTTCACTGCATTGTAACCCTTTGAATACACAATAGGAGGTCTGAAACTTGATAGTACACCTTATGAGAAGGACCTGGGAGTCATAGTTGCCTTGTCACTATCTACATCCCACAGTGCCCAGGACAGCTAATCCCAAGAAAGCTAATATGGCGTTGAGATATAAATTGCGATGTGTGCAGTACAAATCAAGAGAGGTATATAATGTACTAGTTAGGCCTCACCTGAAGAACTGTGTTTAGTGATGGTCTCTGTATTACAAAAAAGACAAAGCAGGGCTAACAAAAGTCTAGAGGAGAGCAGCTAGGCTGATTCCTGGGGATTTAAGGAGTTAACCATTTTCAGTTTAAGTAAATGGAGATTAAGAGGTGAAATGATTGAAGTATTTCAAATTTTGAAAGGAACTGGTACAGTGGATCCCATTTGTTACTTTAAAATGAACTCTTCAACAAGAACACAAGAAGAACACAGGGACATGGTTGGGAACTTGTTAAAGACAGATTTCATACTAATGTTAGAAAGCTTTTCTGTACGCAAAGAACCACAAAAACATGCAATAAATTACCAGCTAATGTGGTGGGGAGCAGGACCTTCAAATCCCAACTTTATGTTATTTTGGACAATCTCGGTTTATAGGATGGACAAACTTGTTGGCACAATGGCTTGTTTGTTTCACAATGTTCTAATATTCTTTCAGTGTCTGAGCCAAGTTTGTATCCACCGACACACTTATTTTGGAGTAAAGTAGGTGTTTATAGTAGATGTTATGTAAAGAAGAAACAGAACAAGGTGGTTTGGGCATGTGTAGTGAAACATGGTGTACGACTGGGTGAAGAAGTACGCCAAATAGAGGTGGAGGGTATACGGTTCAGAAAGAGATCAAAAAAGACATGGCAGGAGGTTGTGGAGGATAGTGAGAACAGAATAAGTCTCACCCTAAAGCCTGTGCAGAAAGTGGAGGAAACAGATTTGGGGGACAACTGGCCAGTGACGATGGTAAGAGTTGCAACGTAGTTGGCATAATCTTGTATTGATCATGTAAGTGTTGTCTCCTCTACCAATGTTGTCCATTTGTCACTTTTAATAGCTGGGTTACTTGTGCTGCAGAAATAATTAATTACTTTATAAAAAAAAAACACCTTTTTTTTTAATGTAAGACTAGATAGTGCCCATAAAAATAATACAGAAAGCAGGATTAGACACCTCCTACATCGTTACCAGAATCATGTAGTCTTTATCAACAGGATAATCAGAACCAAGCGCTGTTTAGCAGCATTACAAGGTAGACTTTTTGCTTGCCAGCAATTGTCTTGGTACTCGCTGCCAGACTTCTCACTCAAGCTCAGCCAGCTACAGTCTGAACATAACAAGCAGTGAAAAGCATTGTACCCATTGTTGAGAATGAAATGTGCTACACTGAGATAAAAGAAGCCAATGTACTGCCAAGGTGTTTATGGACTTTAACATAAATTAGGTGTGGAGATAAGAAATTTAACAGTGCATCAGTAATTTTACACAAAAATTATGTTATATAACTCTGATTTGCAATTACACTTGAATTGATCAAAAAGGTTTTACTGTTCTTATTGATCTTAATCATAGCAATACTCTCACTACCATGCTCTGGATTAGTGATTTAGGATGATGGATGGATGTATGGATAGTAATATCAGTTCATCTTCCATATGCAGGTCAAGAAGGAATAAAATAAATATTATAAAGAGCAGGGAATGAAGGTCAGTAGAAACAGGGCAGAATACATGTGTGTGAATGAGAGGGAGGTCAGTAGAATGCTGAGGACACAGGGAGTAGACTTGGTGAAGGTGGAAGAGTTTAAATACTTGGGATCAACAGTACAGATTACTCGGGATTGTGCAAGAGAGGTGAAAAAGAGAGTGCAGGCAGGGTGGAATGGGTGGAGAAGAGTGTCAGGAGTGATTTGTGACCGACGGATATCAGCAAGAGTGAAAGGGAAGGTCTACAGGACGGTAGTGAGGCCAGCTATGTTATATGGGTTAGAGACGATGGCACTGAACAGAAAGCAGGAGACAGAACTGAAGGTGGCAGAGTTAAAGATGGTAAGATTTGTATTGGGTGTGACGAGGATGGGCAGGATTAGAAGCGAGTACATCAGAGGATCAGCTCAGGTTGGAAGGTTGGGAGACAAATTCAGAGATTGCGTTGGTTTGGATATGTGCAGAGGAGAGATGTTGGGTATATTGGGAGAAGAATATTAAAGATAGAGCTGCCTGGGAAGAGGAAAAGAGGAAGGCTCAAGAGAAGGTTTACAGATGTGGTGAGAGAGGACATGCAGGTAATGGGTGTAACAGAGCAAAATGCAGAGGACAGGAAGATATGGAAAAAGATGATCCGCTGTGGCAACCCCTAACGGGAGCAGCCAAAAAAAGAAGATCCAAATAAATATTACAGGTGACTAAAAATAAGTTCCCTTGATGGTCTTAACAATACCTTCTATGAAGCAGCTATAGTGGTTATTAAAATGTGTCTTATTGCTCTGCCATGACCCCTCCTACAAATTAAACTTTAATGATCACATTACAGAATGAGGGCAGCACCTTACTCAGGACTGCTGCTTAATGACTCCACAAGACTCCTAAGCAAGTCCATTGTTATTATTGAGCTCCATCCATATCCATATGGGTTTTCTCCAGGTATTTGGATTTCACCTCAATGTAATGAATGTGTAGATAGCTTTAGATTAAGGCTAAAGAGCGGAAGTCAGAAAAGTGAGCTAAGGGCAATGCAAGTGAGTTAGAAAAGGAGTAATTTAAAAAGAGCCCAAAACAATGGGCAGAAGGGTTGGTAAAGTCAGTTAAAATTTATTAGCCAATATGAAAAACAAGAACCAAAGTCAGAAAACCACAAAAAATCAAAACCAAGAGATCAAACTAACACAATAAGCCAAGTCTTAGAAGTAATGTGAATATGCCAAGAATTCAGAAAGGCAAAATGGCTGACCTTTATGCCATCACAGTGGTTGTTTCCTGAAGAGGCATTAGCTCTCTTGGAAATGTGTTCTTTTAAAATTGTGGCATATTAAATAATTAAACAATATCATAATATACCAGAAACGTCGATATCCCTCCCATCGTGATTACGGCGGTACAAGAATCACATGAGAAACAATATCTTTTAGCTTATATTTACTGACGATTAACGCGGTTACAGACGGAGAGGCGCATGGACAGACTTAATCCAGGTGGGAAATCTGGATCAACACAGTCAGCCATTTTCTCGTCACCACGCTGGGAGGTTTTTCTTCGAGCTTTGTCGATTCCGCCTCTAAAGTCTGGCTGTTGTCCAAGCTTTTATAATGTCTTGCTTCATTTGCTGGTCTTCTCTGTCTCCAAACAAGGGCTGAATTCCTCCTCCACAAAATACAGAAATATCATAGTGCTTACATGCCGATTCTCATTCTCCCAATAAGGAAAGAAGATTTGTGCTGATAGAGGACAGAAATACCCTAACCTGTGTTTAAGCTGACTATACAAGCCTCCAGTTGTCTTTGGCTATCTAATCCAATGCTTGGCTAGCAATTCTAACTGCTGAGCCCCTGTGTGCCACAGTTAACATGCACATGTGAATAAAACTCATAACAGTATTGTCCAGATATAGTGACATAAATAAAAATGTAGTATAACAGTGGTGACATCATGCAAAGAGTACCTCAGATCACAAATGCTAGCAACAACCTAGAACAGCAAAAATAGTGGCATTCATACAAAAACAATATGGTATTGCATGAGAAAAAAACATTCATAAAAATACATTAAAGCAAAAAACTGGATAAAACTACTGAATTGCTTGACCTCAGAAACACCCAAAATGACATCTTAATGATTTTTGGAGACCAAGAAATGAATATAGAAAATTAAAATATTTTCACATTATGACACTCACATCTTCAAGATATGAGGTTTAGATTAACTGTTGATTTTAAATTAGCCCGGTTTGAGTGACACTAATTGTCGGTGAACGTGCCATGAGACGGACTTATAGACCATCCATTGTTGTTCCTTGCTTTCCAGACAATGATGCCAGGACACACTCTGGCTCCCGATGATCTTAAAATCATATTCAAGAATTTAATAAATATGAACATAAGAAATTCGACACACAAGAGGAGACCATTCAGCTCATCAAGCTTATTAATATAGCTAATAGCTAAGCTGTCTCAATATCTCATCCAGATGTTTCTTAAAGGTTGACAAAGTTTCAACTGCATGACTTGGTAGTTTGTTCCTAATTCTTATAACTCCTTCTGTAAAGAAGTGCTTCCTAGCTTCAATCTTAAACACACTTGCCCTTCCTTTCCACTGGTGTCCTCATGTATGTGAGTTGCCATTTACTCAAGAGGATACAGCTGCATCTACTTTATCGATGCCTTTGAGGATTTTGAAGACCTCTCTTCTGCTCGAGACTAAACAGGTAGACCCTTTCAGTGGGGCATGTCCTTAAGTCCTGGGATGCACCTGGATTTTCTCCTCTGCACAGCTTCAAATGCTAAAATGTCTTTTTTGTAACTTGGCAATCAGAACTGCACACAGGACTCTTGGTTTGTCTCTTCCTGTTGTATTGTATAACCCAGGCATAACATCCTTTGGTTTATATTCACCAGATTTACAAAGTAACACAACATCTCTCTTGCCTTTTTAATTGCTTCTGCACCTTGCTTAGACAACAACAACGCTGTGTCGACGTAAACCTCTAAATAGAAGAATGGCTGGTTGCGGACTGAACTAGGTGAGGAACATAAGAGTATCTTCCTGTGCTTTTATATTAATTATGTATGCATTTTTGTATGTATGTATTTATTATGTATGTATGCATTTTGAAATGGAGTAGCACTGCTGCCTCCTCAAAGATCCAGCATCCTAGGTTTGAATCCTATGGCGTGTATGTGTTAAGTTGTTACATATGTTCTCCTTGTGCATTTCTCCAAGTTCTCTGGTTCTCCTCCCACATCCCTAGAATGTGCTAGGTTTATTGGCATTTTCCAAGTGTGTGTGTGTATTTGAATGGGAGTGTGTGGGTGGGCACCATAATAGACACTCCTTCTAGGGTCCTGCCTTGAGCCCAGTGTTCCTTCTGTACCCACAAGAACCTGAATTGGATTAATAGACTTTGAAAATATTATAAATGAGCGTGTTAAGTTACTATAAACTATACTTTGAGTTTTTTCCATGTAATGTTATGGTATTACTTGATACTACATATTTGTTGTGTTCTCATGTTACTTTAGCTCTATTGTGGCTGTAAAAATAAGAAATATTTATACCATTAAGGCTGCAATATAGTTTTCATTTCATTTAGATACAACATCTTGTTTGTTGTATAAATCCTGCTGAGCACAAAAGCCGCATTAGAATTAGCTGTTCCCATCTCACACAAGGTATGATTTATCCAAATGGGTAGTTAATTGCTAAGTACTTCTGTTCAGTTCAGGAGATTCTGTACCAAATATACAAATGAAAGTATACTAAAGCATTCACAATGGATTTCCTGTCTTCTTAACAAAACTAAGCGAACTATTCAGAAAGGCTGGGTCAAATCGGTTAACCTTTCAGAATATCTGGTTTTTACATTTCAGATGCCCACTCAACAAGCACAAAGCATATTCTTGTATAATTATATATCACATAAAGTTTTCAGACATGAATGCTAATGTAAAGAATGCAGTCTGCAACAAAAAAAGCCTTATAAGTAATCCTGGCTGCTCCAACTTGACATTTTTTTGCCCTTAGCAGCTAGTAAGGTGACTTGTCCACTTGATCATCTCCACCTACAACAGACTATTTACTCACCTCTCATTTCCTCTCTGATTTCTCTGGCTGTAGTTCCATAACTAACACTTTGGCCAAGCCCAATTCCCACATCTAGACTATTTGTGCTATGACATGGAGGGGTTTTTCATTCTCCATCCATAACACCCACAAAGTCACTTCATGAGTGAGGGGATACCCCAAAATGTAACCAATGGGGGATGATTTTTTTTTTTTTTTTAATTTTAAAAACCTACTGCTTTCTGCTCATCACTTGTGTATGGTACTGGAAAGGGATAATCAACTTCTAGATCGAAATCACATTTAGATTTTAAGCCATGGCTATAAACAAACCCTACAGGCCTAACACTTCAAAATGTCACTTTGTAACAGTTTTTTACAGAGCTATTAAAGACTGGTCGACACGTAAAGGAAATGCCTGGTTGCTCCTTAAGGAGAAAGTGGACATTGTATGAGATTTTTTTCAAATGCAAATCGGATATGAATCAGGGTCTCTTTTATCTAGTACTAGCCAAAGTGCCCGTTGACATCTGTAATAAGAATATAAGTTTCATGTCACTGTGCTCTGTACAAAAAGTATTTTAGAAATCCACTCACATGTACAGACCAGGAAAAAGTTAGCACACAGGGGCTCTCAGGATTTAGAACTGCTAGGCAAGCATTTGAAGAAAGAAGGTACAACTACGAAAACAGAAATAGTACTATTTCTGTATGTTAGAGATGAAATGGCATCCTCTCCTTCCCTTGTTTGGAACCTAAGTAAGGGCATGCACGTGGAGAAGACAGTATAAAAAGACTTGGACAGCAGCCAAACACTTTGAAGCCGACGGATGGATGGGTGATATCGTCATCCATCCTGAAAACCCTTCCAGTGCAGCAACAGAAAATGGCAGACTGTATACATCGAGATCCCACCTTGATAAAAGTATTGTCTTGCTATGGCTTTTTCCGTCTTTAATGCCATGTAAATTGTCAGTAAAGAAAGCTAAGTTATTTTCTCTTATGTGATTTTTACCGCCGTATCACTATGGGAGGGATATCGCCTTTTAATATCATATCTATATAGTTCAATTTGGTTACTTAAAACGGCGCAATTACAAAAGAACGTATTCCAACTAGGGAGCTGTATCACCCCCTATCGAAAACAACACCTAAAGATATTTGTAAATAAATAAACAAACAAATAAATAAATAAAGATATTTGTTAAGATAAGAAAGCAAATATTTGTTTTTTAAATGTTGACTCTTTTTGTGCTGACTAAAATGCTAGTGTCCTATCCACCGTCTCCATGACCCCTCTCTCAATGTCTCTGCTCACATGAGTCGTTGTTGCTTTTGTGTATGATTAGATCCCATAATTACTGCAACTCTTCATTGGATTTGAATCATAAATGTTACTTCTTTGTATTTCCTGATTTACTGTGGTTGAACAAATATATGTTTAATCTCACATTAATAAAGTGAATGGTTTGCTGAATAATTGAATCTACCAAGAATGTAAAGCATTTACAGTAGGAGGGTTGGGGAGATTGGGGTTCACAGACATCACTGCAGGGCTAGAGTTTTATTATAGGAGACAACACCAACGGTGGTATTTGATAATGTTATACAGATGATTCAAAGTTGGTTAGTTGATTGAAAACTTCTACAAATGAGGTTATATTGGCATCAAAGCCTAAAATGATAATTGCTTAAATAAATATATGTCATATTCTCAACAGCAACTCTGCATGCACTAAAAAAAAATGGTGTTTCATTCTGTTTCATCATGGCTTATCTCTATCGCAGTTAGTAATGATATACAAGTGAAAAGCTTTGTTATCTTTTTCAAAAATTTTAAATTTCAGTTATATGAAAAATGTAGTGTCATCACTTTATTTCAGAATTATTGGCGTTTGACCAACATTTGACCAATACAGAGCAGGCAGTTGGTGTCCTGGTCCAGTCATCTGAATATTGTTTCATTGGTTATGTATAATATCCATCTATCTAATTTCTAAGCTCACTTATACAACCCCAAATCAGAAAAAGTTGGGACAGTGTGGAAAATGTGAATAAAAAAATAAAGCATTAATTTACAAATTTCCCTTAACTTTTATTTCATTGCAGACAGTATGAACACAAGATAATTCATGTTTTTTTTGGTCAACATCATTTGATTTGTAAATAAACATCCATTCTTGCCATTCAGGCTTGCAACACATTCCAAAAAAAGTTGGGATGGGGGCAATTCACGGGTAGTAATGAGGTATAATAACTAAATAATGATGTGATTTGAAACTGTTGATGTTAACAGGTGATTGCAATCATGATTCGGTACAAAAGCAGCATCGAGGAAAGGTCTACTCCTTTAGGAGCAAAGATGGGCAGAGGATCGCCAGTTTGCCACCAAGTACAGGCAAAAATCTTTGAAATGATGAAGAAAAACGTTTCTCAAAGACAGATAGGAAGAGATTTGGGCATTTCTCCCTCTACAGTGCATAACATAGTGAAAAGAATCAGGGAATCTGGAGAAATTACCGTGCACAAAGGCCAAGGGCGCAAGCCTAAACTGAATGGCCGTGATCTCCGAGCCCTCAGACGGCACTGCATTAAAAACCGTCATTCATCAATAAATGATATAACTGCGTGGGCTCAGGACTACTTCAGGAAGTCACTCTCAAGCACTACAGTACGTAGTTACATTAGGAAATGCCAGCTAAACTGCTGTACTGTGCCAAAAGGAAGCCCTACATAAATAGTGTCCAGAAGCGCCGTCGACTTCTCTGGGCTCAAAGGCATCTGGGATGGTCCATTGTGCAGTGGAAACGTGTATTGTGGTCAGACGAATCGGTTTTTCACATCTTTTTTGGAAGAAATGGACGCCGTGTGCTGCGGACCAATGAGGAAAAGGACCATCCAGACTGTTACCAGATGCAACTCCAAAAGCCAGGGTCTGTCATGGTATGGGGTTGTGTCAGTGCCTTCGGCAAAGGTAACTTGCACTTCTGCGATGGCACCATCAATGCTGAGAAGTATATCTCAGTTTTGGAGGAACAAATGCTGCCTTCAAGACGACATCTTTTCCAGGGACGCCCATGCTTATTTCAGCAAGACAATGCCAAACCACATACTGCGCGCATAACAAAGGCATGGCTGCGTAAGAAGAGGGTGCGGATGCTTGACTGGCCTGCCTGCAGCCCTGATTTGTCTCCTATAGAGAATGTTTGGCGCATTTTGAAACGAAAAATGCATCAGCGAAGACCCCGTACTGTTGCGCACCTAAAATGTTGTTTGCAGGAAGAATGGGACAAACTAACACCTGCAACACTTAATTACTTGATTTCTTCAATGCCTAAATGTCTTTTAAGTGTTGTTAAAAGACAGGGGAACTGTACAAAGTGGTAAATACTGTACTGTCCCAACTTTTTTTGAAATGTGTTGCAAGCCTGAATGGCAAGAATGAATATTTATTTACAAATCAAATGATGTTGAGAAAAAAAAAAAAAACATGAATTATTTTGTGTTCATACTTTTTGCAATGAAATAAAATTTGAGGAGAATTTATAACTTGCTTTTTTCTTTTTTTATTCACATTTTCCACACTGTCCCATAGAATAGAATATCACAAAATAATAGGTAGTGGTGAGCAAAACAGCGGAGTTTCTGTTCGATTATGGTTTCGCAAAATTGACGCTAAACTTAATTTCATATACAATTTCACAGCTGTAAACCTAACTAAAAAGGTTGTTTTGGAGTTTTATAAGGTTTTTTATTGAAAGAAATGATCGTTGCTTTAATAACGTTTGGCAACACCATACACCATGCATATTTCCAGATGAAAACAAACAGGAAAAAACTGCCTTTTGGAAATTCAACATGGCTAACCACAACCGATACAGAGTCAAAAAGACATACTCTTAGACAAAAGCTGTAATCCATCAAGACAACGAAACTGTTAACCAAAATAGTTGAGTAGAAAACTTTGTACCTGTGGAGAGTACGTGTACAGAGCATGGGATTCAAACACAGAACATGACATCCATGGTCCATGGTGCCACAGTGCTACCCAATTAACCTCCCTACCATTATGTTTACCCCAGCAGAAATGAGCCAAAAACATAGAATTTTTTTAACAAGAAAAATAAGAAACATGTAAACAAAAAAACATCAACATAAATACAGTAGAAAAGGCATATCTAGTGTCCACTACAGATTTAGTGCATATACTTTGTTTGACATGTTTTGAAACAGTCGCCAACAAACAGCAGAACAGTGCAATGAAGTCAGTATGCCTTCTTTTTTGATTTTTTCTGTTGCTTGCACATGAAAAGGTAGAATGTTAATGGCTGACACGCACAATCTACACCAGACTTTGTGTTATTGTAGGCTACCACAGCACAAGGCTTTGTGACTTCCACAATTCGATTGTCATGAACATTGACAGTTGCTACATTGTGCTTAGGCAGCTAATGTCTTTCTTGTCCTTGCACGTAATCCCAACCATTTTGCTTGTTTGTCATATAGCTACTGTTGCACCACGATGAAGGTTCCAAATTTAACGGGCATATATACTGTATCACAGTGGTTTGATCATACAGTGTTGTATGCATCAGTTTCACTATTTGTGTCAACGTCTTATGACCCATGTCTGATGACATGGTCATAACTACCATTCAGTTCAAGGAATGGTTCAGTTTCAGCTTGTGCTAAAACTGCCTTTATGGCTTTTCGTTTGCCATTCTTGAATATTGATTGGTTACCTTAGCGTTACCAAAAAGTGTCAGAGAGCATTGAATTATCTTTTTTTTTTTTTGCTGGATGTTATTTCATCAATAAGACTGCAGCAGAATACTGTCCCGAAAGTTATTTGGGCTTAACACTACAAAGCATATTATTACATGTCACCCTGAGTCTGACTCAGGTTAAACCATAATTGCACAGAAATCTGAGCCAGAGTCATGCTAATAGTTAACGCCCAGGAGGCTAATGAGTGCAACAATTAAAATTATTAAATAAAATAATGCAATTTCAACACAGGCGGCAAGGTGGCGCAGTGGGTAGCACTGCTTCCTCGCAGTTAGGAGACCTGGGTTCACTTCCCGGGTCCTCCCTAGGTGGAATTTATATGGTGTCCGCGTGGGTTTCCTCCAGGTGCTCCAATTTCCTCCCACAGTCCAAAGACATGCAGGTTAGGTGGATTGGTGATCCTAAATTGTGCTTGGTGTGTGTGCGCGCCCTGCGGTGGGTTGGTGCCCTGCCTGGGGTTTGTTTCCTGCCTTGCGCCCTTTGTTGGCTGGGACTGGCTCCAGCAGACCCCTGTGACCCAGTAGTTAGGATATAGCGGGTTGGATAATGGATGGATGGAATTTCAAAACATTGTTATTAAGCTTTGGTATGCACTGATGTCTGTATCACACCAATGTCATGTATTGTATGTCACAACCAAATATGAAAAAATGCAATTTCAGTACATATTATTATATTATTAAAAAATAGCACGTAATGGCTCAATCATTTTCAATATGTAATGTATATTCTGTACATGAAATGTCAAGAGCATCTTTCAATAAGTAAATAATGAAAATTTTATATGTAGCATTTTACAGCAAAAATGTTAAAATATTAAGGAGGCATTAAACTTTAGTATGAAATTAAATGTGACGTCTGCATCAATGGCAAATCACATTAAACCGTATAATGCCAAAAGCAAATTTGTAATATCTTTCAAAACTAAAATTCTAAAAACAATGAAGGTGACATTTCACTTTTTTATGAAACAAATGTGATATCTAGATCATAAAGATATTACAGTATATATAAAAATGAAATGTCACATGCAGCTTTCATAAGAAAAAAGTGCAATTCGGATAAATATTGAAATTCTACTGCTAACAAACAGTAAGCTTCTGTGTAAAAGGAATACTCCAAAAAAAATTATATAGAAATCTTTTTCTGTTAATTACCACATGTAGTTTACAGTGAAGGCCAAAAAAATTTTTAATCTCACATTTTCATGGCATAACAAAGATTCAGGAGGTGATCATGTCTTCAATTCAAAGGCACAATTCTATGTGAAGGAGCTTCTTGCTTATGGGCTGCTTTTGTTTTCTGGAGTTTCTCGCACAGGCATGTCAGTGGCTCACCTTCCAGGCTCTGCTAAGGAATGTAGTACTAATACCACCCCAACGTGAGGGGGGGCGCTGTTGTTAACCTTGTCACCTGTTTCTGCCTCCAGAACTCCAAGGAAAACACCCACTGAGGGCAACTGACTCCGCCCCTCTCAAGACAATTCCTGTAAAGTTGAGCATCCCAAGAGGAGGACATCTCATTTTGAGTCAAGCTAACCTGAAAGAGGGAGCTCCAAGAAAGGAAAGGACCCACTCAGCTGGGAAAGGACAACCTTAGAAAGAAGGTATGTACCGACTAAATGATTTGATATGTGGAATATCGAATTGAGATACTTTCCCACACATTTTTATATTGTTTGCTATTTTCCAACATTGGACATCATTATTGTTTCTGTCAGAAATATTGTAACACCCAATTACAAACCTAACTGGCTGGGGTAAGTCACTTATAAAAAAAATTTTGGATGGAGAATTCATTTAAAATTGCTCTTATATCATATTACAACATATAGCATAAGGGTGCCTTACAGACAGATTTCTTTGAAATCTTAAACAACCTTTCAGACAGAATCAACAAGGAAAGGTACTAGAAGGTAAATGTTTTCCAAATGAATATTTATATTAAAACTTTTAGAGTAATTAATGTAAGATGCAAAGTGAAATTAATGGCTATTCCCAACAAATTTATTCTTATCCGTAGGGATGACTAATACAGATTATTCTTCACTTTTTCCTATGTTTGATTTCCTTTTAGCAATTTAATCACAGTTTTACAGCTTAGCACTACATTTATATCAGTTTTTAGGCTCCAAGGTGTATTTCTTCTTTGGTGACACAACCCAAGAGTGCACTGAATAAAAGGAACAAATGTTACCCAAACCTTCTCATTCACAATGAGACAAATGGCCTTTGAATACAAATCTCAACCCCAGTTCAGAAGTTTTTGTCTCATGAGCGAAAGCTCCAAGGATTTCTGCTTTCTTTGTAATATTCCATGAGGAATCTGTGCAGTATAAGAGGTGTGCATAGCAGGGTTCTGACTACCAGAGCAACACTTCCACTATTCTTCTATATAAAAGCGGTCGGGATTGTCCTTCCGTCCCGTGAGTGCTACGCAGGCGCGGAGTTTCACACACGCCCCGTCCATTGTGCAATGTGCGATGGGATTTGTAGTTTTGTTTTTCCAGGTAAAAGATGATTTTCTACTCCAGACTGTGCGAGTAGCACGGAGTTTCACACACGCCCCGTCCATTTTGCAATGCACGATGGGATTTGTAGTTTCGTTTTTCCAGGCAAAAGATGATTTTCTACTCCAGACTGTGCGATATCTTCTTCTTCTTTCTTACTATATAAAAGTGGTCGGGATTGTCCTTCCGTCCCATGAGTGGAAAGCGTAGCGATATTCTGCTTATCACAGACTTACTACTTGCAGCTTGTGGTACGAAGCGACATGATGTGAGCAGAGTTCTGGTGCTCCCATCGTTCCCTTGCTTTGGTGCGTGATGCGCTGGAAAAATAGACAAAATTATGCCTCTGGAAATAATTAATGTTGATGGAGTACAAATGCCTCACCGCGTAGTAAATATCAGGGGGGTTCAAAAGGGCGACCTCAATATAGAAAAAAAGTTTAAATTTCATCACAAAAATAACAGAAACTACGAGTATTAAAGTAATACCGCTCAAATGCAATATAACCAAATTAATGAGTTTGTATAAAATATCAAATTGATCTACATATTGAATTGCCTTAAGAAGTGGTCAACTTAAAAGTCGGTCGCCTTAAAAGGCAGGTCAGCCTAGTATAGGAAACTCTCTGTCCGCAATGACAAGCGCCTTCCATGATATTAAAGCATTAACATCATTGGACATAGTGTCAGCTTCTGCAAATATTTCAGTTTTTGAACTCATTGATTTCCCCCTAATTAAAAAATATGACATTTATGGTGAAGAGTACGTTTTTTTTTCTCTGTTTTGCTGATGAGGTTTATAATCAATAAAATGTCCCTTTCTTTTTGTTTACTTGTCGGAGGTCTGGACTTTTTCCTTATCTCTTGTTGCAGGCTACCAAATAAAATCAGACAATGGTATGATAATTTTAAAATGCACTACATGGAGCCAATGAAAGTGAAATCTAGTTAATGTCACTACTGAATTATTTACCATGCATTTTCCAATATTTTGTCTGC
This sequence comes from Polypterus bichir lapradei, assembly GCA_026402145.1. Lineage (NCBI taxonomy): Eukaryota > Metazoa > Chordata > Cladistia > Polypteriformes > Polypteridae > Polypterus > Polypterus bichir. The sequence goes on along the minus strand of JANRMT010062825.1, from coordinate 3,702,537 downwards.
TTGTTTTTACTTGACAGAAGCAATATTAGAAACTATCCATCTTTTCTTTTTCAGAACATTTATTTCTTTTTGGAATCTTGACAGCATTTACAGTATGGCAGGGACCAGCTCTGAAAAGGAAGCCCATCCACACATTCTCACGTCATTACTTGCTTACAGCAAGACAATTTAAAGTCCAGTGAGCTGAACCTACTTAAAGAATATGAAAAATATGAAAACCCAAACATAATAATAATAATAATAATAATAATAATAATAATAATAATAATAAT
>JANRMT010062825.1:3658635-3702255 GCA_026402145.1 Polypterus bichir lapradei | reverse complement strand
ATAATAATAATAATAATAATAATAATAATAATAATAATAATAATAATAATAAATTGTATTTATATAACGCCATCTCCCATGCTCAAGATGCTTTTTATTGAGGGGAGAACATACATATTTCACTGTGACATGTTTGGGAACTGTGTCAGGGCAGTTGGAGTTGTAAGGCATATCTGAAAATTTAAATAATTAAATATAAACAAGGGAGGCACAGTGGTGCAGTGGGTAGTGCTGCTGCCTCGCAGTTGGGTGACTTGGGTTCGCTTCCCGGGTATTCACTGCGTGGAGTCTGCATGTTCTCCCCGTGTCTGTGTGGGTTTCCTCTGGGTACTCCGGTTTCCTCCCACAGTCCAAAGACATGCATGTTAGGTGCGTTGGCGATTCTAAATTGTGCATGTGTGTGTGTGTGTGTGTGTGTGTGTGTGTGAGATCCCTGTGGTGGGCTGGCACCCTGCCTAGGGTTTGTTTCCTGCCTTGCACTCTGTGTTAGCTGGGATTGGCTCCAGCAGACCCCTGTGACCCTGTAGTTAGGATATAGCAGGTTGGATAATGGATGAATATAAACAGCTATTATATGGTATACGCTCACTGAGCACATTATTAGGAGCAATACTAATACTGAGAAGAGCCTCAGTTCTTCATGACATGGATTTCACAAGGTGTTGGAATAACTCCTTTGAGATTGTGGTCCATGCTGATCATGATTATATCATGCATGTTCTGCAGATCTCTCTGCTGCCCATTCATGCTGCACATCTCCTCTTCTGCCATATCCCAAATGTTTGTTAAATTCAAATCAAGTAACTGTGAAGACCCCTGAACAACACTGAACTCTGTCATGTTCCTAGAAAGCAGTTTGAGGTGACATTTACTTTGTGACAAGGTGCAGTATCATGCTAGAAGTAGCCATCAGAAGCTGTGTAAATTGCGGCCATGAAGGAATGCACATGGTCAGCAACAATACTCAAATAGGATTTGATTTTGAAGCAATGATTGGTATTAACAGGCCCATAGTGTGTCAAGAAAACATCACACCTCCACCACTACTATTACCATTACACCACCAGCAGCAGCAGCCTGGACTGTTCACACAAGGCAGGTTGGATCCAAGAGTCATGCTGTTGGTGCCAAATTCTGAGCCTACCATGTGTATGCCTGAGTATGAATCGAGATTCATCAGATCAGGCTATGTTTTTCCATTCTTCATATGTCCAATTTTGGTGAGCCTGTGCCTACTGCAGACTCAGGTTTTTGTTCTTAGCTTTCAGGAGTGGAACCCAACATTGTCTCCTACTATTGTAGCCCATCCACCTCCAAGTTCAACATGTTCTGCATTCTAAAATGCCTGCCCGTTCACCACAGTTGTACAGAGTGGTTATCTGAGTAACCGCAGCCTTTCTGGCAACTTGAAGCAGTCTGGTAATCCTACTCTAAACGTCTTCATTAACAAGGCGTTGCCATTCACAGAACTGCTTCTCATTGGATGTTTTTTGTTTCTCACATCATTCTGAGTAAATTCCACAGACTGTTGTGTACAGAAATCCTAGGAGATCAGCACAGAAACACTCAAACCACCCCATCTGGCACAAACAATCACATCACAGTCAAAATCACTGAGATCACATTTAGGGTGGTTGATGTCAACGTTGACTGAAGCTCCTAAACCATTTCTGCATGATTTTAGGCACGTGATTGGCTGATTAGAGAATTGCATGGATGAGTCAGTGAGAGTATATGTTAATGTGATACATTATCTCAGGTAGCCTGCTGCCATATCAGACTTCATTGTGAGAATCCAGTACTTTATTAGAACATGCCATAATAATGGGAATGATGCAATGATGTGAACGTAATAAAAAATGAAAATATAATACAAAATTTATTTCCATCCAATAAGTATCTTTTCTCATATGCCTTACATCCATCCATCCATTATCCAACCTGCTATATCCTAACTACAGGGTCATAGGGGCCTGCTGCAGCCAATCCCAGCCAACACAGGGCACAAGGCAGGAAACAAACCCCGGGCAGGTCGCCAGCCCACCGCAGATGCCTTACATCTTTTTTTCTAAATCTTTTTACTCATTTGGATGAATATGAGGAGACATTGCCTACCTTGGCTGCACTAGACCTGAAAGTCTACATGAGACGCTCTGTTCGTCACCAGCAGCTCATTCAAACACAATCAGCCTAAATTAATTTTAAAGCTGCGGTTTAATATGTGAAGTTTTTCTTAATTCCATCATTATTTATTTATTTATTTTGTAACTTTTAATTCAAGGCAGCTAGCCCAGATTCAATGAGTCATTTAGTCAGGCTATGCCCCCCAAACATGTCTCATCCCCAACCACCTTCAAGTGTACTGTTACTTGTTGGATTTTTGGAACTTCATCACACCACACCCCCTTAGTACTTTAAATGCCATCCCTCCACACACACACCCCAACCAATTTTCGTCTGGAGCCAGAGTTAATTCAGTTTAAGAAACTCATTTTAATGCAGTACATCAATATGGTAGGCACTAAATGATTCCTTGACAATTACCTAAAATTAATGACTTATTGTATACATGATGCCTCCTATTAAAATGTCATAATCTCATTTTTATAAAAATTTCAGAGACATACTAATTCAGCATCTGTGATGCAGATAAGATAACCATGACTTCATTAGCACTCCATTGGATTACCAAAATTACACACAGTCTCCAACAGGCTAACCAGACCCCCAGATAATTTTAAGAATTTATTTCATGGTATAAAAATTCCCATACCTATTAATCCCTACAGCCACCCATCCTTTCAGTTGGCTGGTCTACTTTAGGTACAACTATATTTCACAATCACTTAACTCTCTGAACCCTGAAGTAAAACTGAACAATGCGGGCATATGAAGAAAATGAATGAATTTCAAACATACGTACATAATGTTTGTATTGGATTGCAGGACAGTCTATTCAGAGAGGATTTATATGGTAAGTGTCAGGTATGAAAGAACAAGCCAGTAGGCATGAAAAGGAGGGATCATCAGTCATAGCTTAGGTCAGTAAAGCCCATGTCACATCACACAACCTCTAGTCAGAAGGGATGAAAAACTTGAAGACCTCAGTTGCTGATCTCATCAATTTACATAACTAGACATCACTTGTGAGGTCATATTGCATGAGTGTATTTCCAGCACAACTTCATATTTTCAAAATACTACAAGCTCCTCACATTTTTTGACATCCAATAATGTGCTGTCTATTTACGGTTAAGGTTGGGTTACATTAAGGATCATTCGTTAAGCTCATATCTTTTCAGTCTAATTCTGGATGTTATTGCTTGGAGAATAATAGATGGAGCATGCTGTTTTTGGATGACTTCATGGAATGTAGCACCTGTAAGAATATTGTGGAAAAAATACTAGAGTAGTGAAGAAGAGCTATGGAGGATAGAGGCATTAAGATTACTGGAAAAAGACAATACAATTTAAGGACAAGAACAAGATGGAAAATTAACCTCCAGGAAGAAAGGCTTAAAAAAAAGTTAAAATATCGAGCATCAACAATAACCAAGGGTAGAGCACTAGATTCAGAAATAAACCATAGGATGCAATCTGGCTGGAAAAACAGGGGAAAAGGCATTGAGAATGTCATGTGGCTGAAGAATTAGTGCAAGAGTGAAGGAATACGTGTATAAAACAGTGGTCACACCAGCAATGTTGTATGGATCAGAAGCATGGGCAGTTAGTTGTAAAGATGCATCCAAGGAAACAGGATACTACAGAAATGAGGATGTTGAGATGGATGTGTGGAATGACAAAGCTGCATTAGATCAGAATCAGAGGTACAGTTAAAGTTGGGGAAATCTATAAGAAAATACAGGAAAGAAGGTTAAAGTGGTACGGTCATGTATTCAGAAGAGAGGTAAACCATGTGAGGTGAAGAATCATGGAAATGGAGGTGTCAGGATGGAGAAGAAGAGGACGACCAAAGAGAAAATGGGTGAACTGTGTGAAAGGGGTTCTAAGGAAGAAGAGTATCAGGCATGGAAGTGATCAACAGACAAGAATGAACGAGGCTCGTCAAATATAATGAAAGTGGGAAAAAGCTTTGGAAGAAAAAGAAGAATGTTCTGCCAGATGTAGCTGGTGCCCACGCAAACAGTTTAATACGCAAGTTCAGCCATAGTTTCTGCCCTTTTGTATTTCATTTTGTTTAATTCTATTGACTGACACCGACTCACTATAGTTATGTAAACAAAGTCAATAGCTGAAGATTGCTGGACAAATTGTATAATGTGACATGGCCTTAAAACAACAGTTCAACAAGTCAAAGCACCAAAACCAAAATGCAAGGCAGAAGTCACAAGTCAAAAATATCAAGAGTTCAAAACCAAAACTGAATTCTCTAAACAAGCTTGTTTTAAATTGGAGTCTTCCTTGTCGGGTTGCTAAGTTTGGATGGCTACTTAATCCGACAATCTATGTAACAGAAAACTTATCACAAAAAATATTAGAAACAGGTCTCTTATTAATCTTCTTTTGCTTAAACTGTATAGGCTCAGCTCTTTTAATCTTTCCTCATATTTCAGCCCCTGTAGCCCTGGAATCAGCCTAGTCACTCTTCTCTGGACTTCTTCCAACACTGCTAAGTCCTTTTTGTAACAAAACTGTACAAAGTACTCCAGATAAGGCCTCACCAGTGTGTTATAAAGCTTTAGCTACAGTACTTTAGTGAATTTTGCTGATCAACACTAATGGCTTCAATGACTATGCCTGCTCCCTCTAGTGAAATTTTCCTTTGACATTATTTCTAAGCTGACCAATGTTTCTTTTGTAACACCTTAAAACAGAGGCTTTAATGGTTTCCTGTATTGCAGATATTACTCACTAATTGCTATTTAACACAAACAAAGCCATTTAAAGGCCTTGTTAGATAACAGCAAATGACCAGATACATTATAGCAAAAGTATAAAAAAGCTGAAGTTTCTTCAGAAGCTGTTTTCAATGATGCTTTATGAGTCATATTAACACCAAACAAAAGCCTTTCTTCAGGTCTTCTTGGTAAGTAGTAACTTACTAACAGATGTACCTAGACACTTCCTACAGTGTTAACATTTTATTTATTTATTTATATATTAAATCAGCTTGTTTATCCTCCTTTTGTCTTATCCTTTTGAAGTGTGTACACTAAAGTAAGCATTTGAACATCACTCATTTATTGTATCTCACCTAGTCTGTAAAGCTGTTTGTGGTAGCACTTGCTACAGAAGAGCTACTGACCATAAATAAACTGGCTAATCAGGCTGCATTTTACACATTTTACAGTAATGTGTTGGGTAAGCATATCCCTGTAGATATACAGTACTGTAGCTCTGACCCATCATAAAACACCTCATTTGAAATAATTAAACCAACCATCCATGGCCAGCACTTACCACTGAGTCATCAAACATCGCTATTGTGTTTGGTCCTCTACTGTGTTTTTTTGAAGCTCTGATCCTGCCAGTTTTCATACTTAATTGTTCACTTTCTCAATTCGGGGGTCATGTACTTATCATATCTACACCAGTCTGGCACATTGGTGGATGTGACCTTACACATAGGATCGCTGCATTGTGAGTAATGTGCATGGTGTGTAAAAAACACTCAATTTATTTGACATACTTGTCAGAAAGATTAGCTCTTTGTTGCATTTTAGTAATGTTCATGCAGACAGTGTGAGTTGTCCATACAAGATGTGCAAAAAATGTCATGGAATATCAGAATTTCTCTTCAGCTAAAATGAAAATCAAACATTTATATTATTATAGCTAAAGCTTGCTTCATAGAACTGGAAATCTTTTCAGTTCTGACTATCAGGGAAACACTTGGTCTATTGATATAATGATGCTTTTAATTTTGTATTTAATATATCCATTTAACCATTTCCTAAACCTAGCTAATTAATTTTATGGTCACACTGGGTCAAATCCTTAGGCACCATGAAGTGTGATGTAGAGGACTTTGGATCGCATGGTCACTAGTTTATCTTACAAAGTTTTGGTAAAAATACAGATGACAAACAAAGTCTTTTCAAGCCCACTTGATTTAAGTAATGATTTTCATTCTCCACAGATACGCATCCTATCAGCCTACTTGATAATTGAACAATGGTCATTGTTCTGTCTCAGATGACTTGTGTACAGTGTAAATATTAATGGAGACAAAACACACCCCTGTATTTGAGACAATGACTTTTAAAAAGAGTGTCATATACTGTGACTATTTTTAAAAAGAAAGTCCTTAATCCATCTTCTTATATAATACACTACCGTGGCTGTCCGTTTGTCTGTCCAGGATTTTAAATCACCTGTAGCTCGCAAACCGTTTGACTTAATGACCTGAAATTTGGTACACATCTACTACGTGACGTCTACTATCCACTTTCGGGGTGATGATTGACCTCCAAGGTTATTCCTCTTTTTATTTTTATTTTATTGTAGAATCAACTCTCAGCAGCGGCCAGCAGGGCGGTCGTTAGGCGCATGTGAATGGGTGCCGTTCTCATCCCTACCACCTTCACCATCACTTCCCCTACCTCTTCATATCTTAATTCATTCTGGAGGCAGACTGAAGACTTAAGTGCCAGCTTAAGTGAAAAATTAAAGAAAACGTACTAAGCAGTTCCTGCGGTGGGCTGGCGCCCTGCCCAGGGTTTGTTTCCTGCCCTGGGATTGGCTGGGATTTGCTCCAGCAGATCCCTGTGACCCTGTAGTTAGGATTTAGGGGGTTGGATAATGGATGGATGGGTACTTAGTAGTTGCAACACAAACACTGACTTAATCAGTTGTAATGCAAAAAGATGCCAACAAAAGAAGAGAAGAAGCGGGCCGCTAGGGTGGAGAAAAGAAGAGCTGCTCAGGAAGCAGCAAGCGCATCAACCTCTGAGCAAACGAATGCTAAACGAACAGAGAAAATGTATGAAAACTAGGAATGCTCAAGTCAAGTGTATTCACTGCACGTCATAGTGCAGTATGCCGTTACTGGTATTGTAATAAATACAGTTTATTACATACATATTTATTCATACAGTTCAAATTCTAAATCAGTATGTGACAATGAATGGTATTGAACACTGAAGAAAAAAGAAATAGTGTTCTGACATACGAATCAGGCTTATAAAGAAGTGTAGATATGATGTAGGACAACCAGTAGAGTTTCTTCCACACTTGTGTTTGCACCCCAAGCAAACTGGTGGTTATCTTGAAATGATTTTGTCTCTACCATCTTCATCTCCATCACACTGTGTTCTGATCTACGTGAGATTGGATAACTGTGACAACCAAACATGTAATAATAATAGCAATCCTTTACAGGTAGCCACTTCATCACAGAGCACACTTATGCTCATAACCATACACTCAAAGTTGAAAATTAATCAAAAATACACATCTCTGGAGGAGAAGAGGTTGGGAGCATACACTGATACAGTGTGTTGCTACACCCACCACATGATGAACCACCTCAGGGTCCCCAATTAGAACCCGAGCACAGCCTGAATTGCAAAGAAACCCAAGGAGGAAAAAACACCAGACAACACTTGGAGATGTTACGACTTCAGACAGACAATAACTCAACTGGTATTTGAATTTAGTCTTCAGGAAGTATTAACTGCTGTGCCACGCTGTTTGATTTATGCTTGCGATTAATATTTAATTATAAAATATGGTTGTTTTCTCAGGGTTAAGAAAGGGAAAGATCATAATATGTGATCTTTGTTATGGTAATTGATGAGATCTTGAAATAGCAGGCAATCCCGGTAGGAGGCCTAATGCTTGTTGAGCAATCTTGTTTGTTATCCTTCTTACAGGAAGCATTGTGCCATTTATAATGTTGAAACAAGCAGGAGACAGACTGCCCTAATCACAGCTTTTATAGGGATGTGAGGCCTTTAAATGAATGAGGAAAACGGCAAATGCCAAGCTCACTCCTAGACCTGGTTTCACATGTTACCTCAGCAGCCAAAGGCCAATATTTCAGTTTTTCTTGAATCCATTTTCATCTAGTTCTACTTTTTTCTTCATCACATCTTCCTTTTGATTTCTCTGACCTTTATTACTTCTATCTCTCCTCTGTATGACCTATGACTTTCCATGTTCCAACACAAAAGTTGGATGATGTATGACAGGGGTCACCAACTCCGGTCCTGGAGGACCACCATGGTTGCAGGTTTTCATTCTAACCCTTTTCTTAATGAGTGACCTGTTTTTGCTGCTAATTCACTTCTTTTGTATTCATTTTAATTGACTTGTTCTTGAAGACACAGACCCCTTACAGTAATTGTTTCTTTCTCCTTAATTAGTAGCTAAACAATAATGAGACACAAAATGAACCAAAGCAACTGGTGTCCATCATACAATATCTGAAAATAAAGAAAGGTGAAGGTCTCAGGAATGCTGATCTGCTCAGATCTCCAAAACATTTTAACAGTGCTCTTAGAAAAGAGGAAATCAACAATTTCTAAAATGTCTGCTAATGCACCTCGAGAGCAGCAACAAGCCATGGAATTAAAAAACGGGTTTAATTAACAACAAGAACTTGGGCCTCATTAAGTAGCTGTTTGGAGCGAAACTGGTTGGAGTTTCAGGCCCTGACTTAGTTGGTCTTCTGTTGCCTCCCTCACTTCACATTTCATTTCTGTTTGGGTGCCATTTAAGGAAAGAAATGAAGCAATTCAGAGGAACGATGGAGAAATTCATGGGAACAAATCTTAAAAAAACAAGTCAATTAAAATGAATTCACAAGAAATTAATTAGCAGCACAAACAGGGCACTCATTAAAAAAGGGTTAGAATGAAAACCTGCAGCCACGGTGGTCCTCCGAGACCAAACTTGGCGACCCCTGATGTATGATACACTATTTCCTTCTAAATTAAAGACATTTTTACAATGCCAGCCTGGAATGTAGCAGATGCTAAGGGTCAATGCTAGCAATAAAAGAGAAGCTTTACCTGCGTGAATTTGGGCTAGCGTGGGGTTGACGTCACCCAAGAATATATGAGTAGTTGGGATGTTGAAATCCAAGAAATGTAGTAAACATGTAGTATAAGCAATGAGAAATGTATAATAGTTTACACAGAATCCTTAAGTCAATGTCAAATTATAGCACCTCAACATTTGCAGGTTTATTTTCATTATGTTTTTGTGTATATTTGAGCATAGGAAAATTCATTCAAATTCCATATTTTATGCTTCTGTAGCTGCCTGATGCTTACATGCTGGAATGTGGGATTTTAAATATGCAGCAGGCGATCTTTACTTGTTAATAGGATGCCTTTCTCTTTTTCCCCATTCTGGCTCTCCATCTCCCTTTCCCTCACTCTGTCCTGAAGGATGTGCAGTGTTGTTCATAATGCGACTCAGAGTGGTTTTATTTCTCTCCTCCACTACTACCTTCTGGGGGTCCAGAGTGCATCCCTTAACTGAGATTGCCGTTATGTAGTTACCTTGTTGATATGGTGTGCCTCTCTTGTAATGAAGTTACTGGCCAGAACCCCACACCATCAAAAAATGCCACTGTCCATCGCATAGTTGTAGAATATATGAAGAATGTCACTATAGCCACCTAAGTAAACACAACCTGCTCTGCCCTTTCTTCTGTAGCTTCTCTGTGTTACGCTATATGACAAATATTACAGTTAACAGAGAGCTGAAACATTTAATATTTCACTTGCACCTACAAACACAAGTCAAATGCATATACAAATATATACACATCAGGAAACAGATATAAATAACACATACAGACTATATCCATACCTACAATTAGAAACATTGCATTGCCTTTAGTTTATTGATACAACAGCATAAATCACATTTTGTTTTTGTGCAACCAACATAGATTCTCAGTTTGTAAGCTAGAAAATGTTTTAGTTCATTCTCCTTTGGCTATGCAGTAAAGGCTTTAGTAACAATGTGGAAACACTGGAAAATATTTTTGCCAGTTTAATAATTAAAGAGCTTTAGCTTATGTGCTGTGGTATGCAAGTCAGTCCTACTGTATGTAGAATTTCAAACAAGCACAACTTAAAGAACTCTTAACAGTAAACATTAATAATAATCAAACCTAATAATATCCTTTGAAATGACTACGCTGCTGCAACAATGGATCTTAGTTTGTTCCGAAATATGCCATCAAAATACAATTTGTTCAGTCATTCCATTAATTTTCTAAACCTACTTTTTCCTGGTAACAGCAGGTACAAACTCGATAAAAGAAGATGCAGACTTTTAGATGAGGAAACTAAAGAGTAGTCATTTTCAAGGCAAGTATCTGTTAATGTTAAGTTTTACTAAACCAATATCTAGTGGTGCAAATGCTAATAGTCTACAGTGGTAGTGTGAGAAAAGTGACTGTGAAGGATGGCTGAGGTTTTTAATAATATTGTTTGCCTTTTTAAGGCTGTGTGTGTTCTTTTTCTGAACAATAGACTTAGTTGACATCTTCACCTTCTGCAGTGTTTTGCAGTCCTGAGATAAGCAGGCGCCATACCATAATGTTATGCAGCCAATGAGTAAAGATTCCAATATGTACCTTCTAGAAGTTGATAGGTAGATGGACACATCTGGGCTTTACTAAAATATTAAGGAAGTAAAGGCATAGATGAAGGGTCTTGATTACAGCCAAAATGTGTTGTGCCCACTTCAAGTTGTCAATGATGGTGACTCCAAAAAATGTAAAGTCAATGTCAATGTCAATTTATTTAAATAGCACATTTAAAACAACATAGTAATGCTGTGGCCAAAATGCTTTACAATAATAGAATAAAAGAAAAACAAAACAATTAACATAAAAACATAAATAGAAATAAAATATATGAACATAAAATAAGATCCATAATAAATAGAAATAATGTTACATAATCACAAAGAGTAAACCATCAGTATTACTGAAGGTCACGGAATGCAAGTGAATAGAAATGAGTCTTTAATCTTGTTTTGAACAGTTCAATTGTAGACGACTCCTTTATGTGATGAGGTAAAGAGTTCCACAGGCGAGGAGCAACAGCTGCAAAGGCCCTGTCCCCCTTGGTTTTACACTTGGTACAAGGGACAACCAGAGACAACTGACCAGAAGATCTAAGCACTCTGGATGGCTGGTGTAAAACACACAATTCAGATAAATAGGCAGGAGCGAGCCCATGTAAAGATTTAAAAACTAGCGGCAAGATTTTAAAATCAATTTGAAAACTGACAGGCAGCCAGTGTAAAGAAGCTAAAATAGGAGAAACAGAGTCAGACTTTCTTGCCCTAAACCAGAAAGCGAGCGGCAGCAGTTTGGACCAGCTGTAACCTGTGTATCAGGGATTTGTTAATCCCAGAATACAGCGAGTTGCAGTAATCGAGGCGAGAAAAAATAAAAGCATGAGTAGCTTTCTCAAGATCCCTAGAAGATAAAAGAGGCTTGATCTTACTTAATAGACGAAGCTGGGAAAAGCAACTCTTGACTACAGAATTTACTTGTTTCTCAAAAGAGAGGTTACTGTCACAGATAACACCAAGATTTCGGATTTGAGGTTTGGAAAAGACAGAGAAAGAGCCAAGAAGTTCAAGACCAATTTGGGGTTTAGCTGATGGACCCAATATAAGCACCTCCATTTTATTTTGATTCAGATCAAGAAAATTATTAGCCATCCAGGATCTTAGTTCATACAGACAGATGTGGAGTTGATTTGTTGCAGAGTTGCAGACAGGAATATAAACCTGATTATCATCAGCATAGCAGTGAAAAGAAATGTTACATTTCCTAAAAATCGCTCCAATAGGGTGAAGGTATATAGAGAATAAAATAGGACCCAAAATGGATCCCTGAGGAACACCATATTTAAGAGGGGCAGTAGATGAAAAAGAGGAATTAAAAGTCACTGAAAAGTATCTAAAGCTGCTGACCTTCTCCACAGAGTGTGATCTGGACATGTTAATTAACTGACAAGCAGCCACAGGGCCAGAGTGTCTCCTGGAAGCATTAGCCTGAAATAAAACGCACCAACATGGATGATAAGTCAGTCCACCAAAGGGAATAATCTCACACGCATCCACACTCACTCACATGGGGCCTGTTTAATGTTGAATGTGGAACAAAAACATTTAACATTTTTAATAAAAATTGTAAATGTATAAATAAAATGTGTCTTAAATTTATTTAAACATCAAAGTGCAAGAACCTTGGTTATTTCAAACAGGTTTTAATGCTAGTCTTCATATGAGCTCGGTCTGACCTTGCTTGTGCCTATTAACATGCCATATAAGTCTCAAAAGAGTTGCAGGGTAATGACTGAACAACAGAATGATACAGTAAAAGAATTCTGGACGCTAATATGTTCATGCTCTTGCTAGCAAGAATATGGGATTCCCACATAATTTATAATGTAAGGTGAAATAAAAAACAAGTAGGAGTTCAATTACCTGTGCTAATGAGCAAGAGAATAGTGCTAAATAATGGAAATCCATAGATATTGAACCTGACATTTAGCCTATTACATGGTTCGTGTAGTATTAGGTATCATTACACATTATTAGATCCTAGGTAGTGTACAGCATACTAAGCACTATCACACACCACAAACTTTAGGTGTTCCCCCCAAATGGAAATTTTTATAGAAAAAAAAATAAAGAGCATTAACCAAACAGGCTGTGGTATCCAATACCTTCTTCCAGCTTGTCACAACCTCTTTCATTCTTTGAAACATGCCATAATCAGTTGGTGTGCTTTAGACTAGAAGATCAGTTTCAATCAACATGTGAAAAAAGATTATAGAACCATGGAGATAATGTTTGTCATAAATGCAGTAGGAAAGTGTTTGCATTTTACAGAAATAAACTCAGCAAACTTTCTTTCTTCATGCAGTTCTTAGCTAGTGGAACATTAGAAAAATTGCAACGAGTACTTCCCAAAGCTTGACTATCCTACCCACTTAACAACATTAAGGTGAGATTTAAAAGTCTCTAAATTCTTACTGTCTACCACACTACCTGGTAATTTATTCCATGTGTCTATGGTTCTTTGCATGAAGACAAACTTCCAAACATTTGTGAAATATTTACTTTTAACACGTTTCCAGCAGTGTAGAGAAAACGTGTTTTAACGTAACTGTCATGAATCTCCTCTTCAATAAATTTCCTTTCACGAGATTAATTATGTCCTACACGGGGTATTGATACAGAAACATTGGTTTTAAAGTTTATTGAACGTTTCTAATTTTAGTGCACTATAAAAGTTAAATTTTTTATTTTGATTATGTTTCTATAACACCATCTTGGGTTTTGTGGGCCCCACCATTTTATGGACTCTGATGCCGTCTCATGGCATCGCTGCAACATATTAAATTTTGGCGCACCACAATCTATCTGTAACAAAACGTAAAAATCTTCTCTTATATGTCTTTTTCATACTTTTGGTGATGTGGTGATTAGCTATAATGGACTTTGATTAATTTTTTAATGTTTGTTTCCTATATCGTATTTATGTATTATTGATTAGACACACAATACAATAGTGATGAAAGCACGTACTAGAAAAACATAGGGAGGTTTAAGATTATTTGTACTTTATCTAGCAGACACTTTATTATAAGACTTGCTGAACTGCTTGGCTTGGCACATGACCGACGTGAACTGGTACAGAGGAGGATCTGAGGTCAGCATTGGCATGTAAAAGCATGAGGTAAGTCTAATGAGACTGTTGTCATGGGTAAAAGAAATGTAGGACTTGGACAGGATTCATCGAAGGGCCAGAGGCCAGCATAGGAAGGGTGTCAGTACTTATGCTTTGACTCCCCATTGGCTCAAAAATGTTGTAGTGAAGCGTGAAAAATACATAAATATCAGGCTAGATTAGTGGTTTGGGCTTCTCACGAAGACCGTTCACCTGAGCACTAGGCATATTGGGTGTCTAGCCTACAATGAGAAGTTCTGCTCTCCATCCAGGTTGTATCTGGGGTGAATGCCACACCGATATGTAATCACTTTGCTTCAGCTTTACGTGCATTTTTAGGGCTGGAGGACATTTATAGTTAAGACTTGTATATGTCACGCTGTCATCTCTTTCAGAGTAACCTAATGATGGATGACATGTGCAGTCAGCACCGGTTGGTGAAGTGGCGTCCATCTGCGATACCCCCACGACAAAACAATTGGTCTTGAATTCTTGCTTTTCCTCTCGACATCAATTTTTGGTCGCACTAGTTTTGCCATAATTATTAAGATTCAACTCTTTTCTGTCTATAGACTACGACTTCTTTCCCAATCTCATGTGTTTATATTTTTTCTCGCTATTTATTTCAATAGATGTATGAAAACAGTACTAATTAGTACCACCATACTAATTTCTTTCAGAATTTTAACAACATCAGTCATGTCACCTCTTAATCTCCATTTAAGGTTTCATTCCTTTACCCTTATGGTATTACAGTGTTTTTTCTGATGCACGAGTTTGCTTAGATTAGACATCAGCGTCTGTATACAGTATTTATCTATTGCTGTTTGTCTTCATTGCTTAATGAGATGAAGACTGTTGGAGTAGAAAACAGCAATTGAGACTCATCAAGATGTCACTGCTTTCATTTTACACTTCTTATCTCTGACATTACTTGCTTTTCAGGGCATTACAAGATAATCTTTGTCTCTTTGCAACCCCTACCAGCTCAAGCAGTTTATTATCATTTATGAAGAGATGGATGTCAAACGTAACAAGGCTATATAATTATAAAGAAAGTGTGTAGCAAGAGAAATGCTGCAATATTTTTTCAAAGAGTTGTCTAGTTAAACCAAAAATTCTCCAGCCACCCCAGTATTATATTTCATATTGACCCACCATATTATCTCCATAAAAAACAAAAACTAACTCCTACTTTGACAATCTGAGCAATCTGTCAGAGAGCACAATTCCCTTCAGCTCTAACTGCCTGTCAAATTGTTTACTTTGAAGTATACAAATTAGTTTAGAGGAGTCCAAGGCACCAGCATATCTCAAATTACCATATCCTTATCATTCGAAAACACTTATCAACATTAAATTATGTGAAGATTTCCATCTGGAAAATTAATTAAGTAATACATTTCCATTTCAATATTTCATGCAGGTGACTGTGAAAGAATTGTATGTTAATGAATGTGACATTAGCTACAAAAATGAAAAGACAGAACAGCAAATCTTATCAACATACTATATTAATGTCACAATGTAAGACACAGCTTATTGATGAGGGTAAGGTATATAAAAAGAACTGTTTCAGCCATAGAATGATCGACAGTCATACTGTACCATCATTCTTCTTGTGTCACAGATGTTTGGACCACTTCGAGAAGTGCACTCTTGTTTCAACTACATAATGATATATTAATGATGGACATAAAGCTAGGAACACTAATCAATCCATCCACCCATCCTTCTAATTCGCTTACTCAGGGGAGAGTCAGGGACAGCTAGAGCTTGACACAGAAATCACTGGATGCTAGCCTATCACAGGGTGAACACACTCAAGCGCACACACACACACACAAACGCTGTGCTACCCGTCCAAGATGGATAATCCTGTGCTACCTGTGCAAGATTAAACAATCAATGAAGACCTCAGTGTTAACATTTGTAGTGCACCAAACAATGCATATTTGGCCTGGGATTCTTAAACGCATTGTTAATGTCTGTGATGTGCCATCTGTTGGAATGACAGAGACATAGTAACTGGATGGACACACAGACACACACATATAGTTATCCTTTTATTAGGTTTATTATATCGTGTATATATTGTAAGAATAAAGCAGAAAAAAATCGTAAAGAGTTGGGACCACCACAAGCAGCCCCACATAATTGATGGAGAAAGAGAAAAAACAAATAACACACATTTCAAGTGGCACATCTTTTCGCATTGGGAGTTTCAACAGCCAACCTCTAGATGGCAGTGGAGCTGTCCAGGATGTTGGAAACTGGAAGTGATGTCAGATGTCTTTCAGCCGAAAATCTTCTCTCTCTTTTTAGAGACACACACACACACACACACACACACACACACACACACATATGTACCAGGGCCAATTAAGCAATACCAATCCACCTAACCTGCATGTCTTTAAATTGTGGGAGGAAGCCAGAGCACTCGGAGGAAGCTCACTTATAGTGAGAACACGCAAACTCCACACAGGGAGCAGGGGACACAAACCCCAGTCTACTTATTGCAAGGCAGCAGCACAACCAATGAGCCACTGTGCCACCCAAGAACACTAACATGTAGCTTAATATTGTAGTGCTGACTCTAAATGCAAAAGCAAAGGTACAAAATATTGCATTATATATTGCCTGATGAGGGAAAGTGATAGTAGTATATAAAGTGTATTATATATATAAAAATATACATTTCTTTAAATTCATGAAATGTAAAATACAAATGCCCCCACAATTCAATTTAGACGGGAAAAAGGAATATTACAGATAAAAACTAACAATAACACCCACAAAGTACCAAATCCTGTATTGCTCCACAACAGATAAAAATTAAATCCTAAATTAGCTGAAGTCTCGAGGTATTCACATTACACATGAAATATATGGCAAATGAAAAAATAAGAATTGGCTGTTAAAAAAGTAAGTAATGTAACCTATGAACTGTTCGTATGGAGGCACAGTATGTTGTTGGGTAAATCATTTTATACCAGTACTACTGACATACTGCTCCTTAAGGACAAGCTGACAGAGATGGGAGTAGATTCACACCTGGTGGCATGGATCGTGGACTATCTTACAGACAGACCTCAGTATGTGCGCCTCGGGAACTGCAGGTCTGACATTGTGGTCAGCAACACAGGAGCGCCACAGGGGACTGTACTTTCTCTGGTCCTGTTCAGCCTACATACATCGGACTTCCAATACAACTCGGAGTCCTGCCATGTGCAAAAGTTCACTGATGGCACTGCTATTGTGGGCTGCATCAGGAGTGGGCAGGAGGAGGAGTATAGGAACCTAATCAAGGACTTTGTTAAATGGTGTGACTCAAACCACTTACACCTGAACACCAGCAAAACCAAGGAGCTGGTGGTGGATTTTAGGAGACCCAGGCCCCTCCTGGACCCCATGATTATCAGAGGCGATTGTGTGCAGAGGGTACAGACCTATAAATACCTGGGAGTGCAGCTGGATGATAAATTGGCCTGAACTGCCAATACTGATGCTCTGTGCAAGAGAGGACAGAGCCAGCTATACTTCCTTAGAAGGCTGGTGTCTTTCAACATCTGCAATAAGATGCTGCAGATGTTCTATCAGACGCTTGTGGCTAGCGCCCTCTTCTACAAGGTGGTATGCTGGGGAGGCAACATAAAGAAGAAGGACGCCTCACACCTGGACAAACTGGTGAAGAAGGCAGGCTCTATTGTAGACACGGAGCTGGACAGTTTAACATCCGTGGCAGAGCGACGGGCGCTGAGCAGGCTCCTGTCAATAACTGAAAATCCACTGCATCCACTAAACAGGATCATCTCCAGACAGAGGAGCAGCTTCAGCTACAGACTGCTGTCACCGTCCTGCTCTACTGACAGACTGAGGAGATCTCTCCTCCCCCACACTATGTGACTCTTCAATTCCACCTGGGGGGGTAAACATTAACATTATACAAAGTTATTGTCTTTATACCTGCATTTTTATCACTCTTAAATTTAATATTGATTTTATCAGTATGCTGCTGCTGGAGTATGTGAATTTCCCCTTGGGATTAATAAAGTATCTATCTTTCGATCTATCTATCTACTGTATGCAGTTATCAAGAAGTGTGTAGCCCGGGTGTAACCACAGTATTAGTACACAATGTTATGCTAAATACTATATCTAGTGTTTAAGAAATTAGCAGACAACAGACAATGGAGCAAATAATGCTTGTCTAATGTCCATATACATTTGAAATAGTGATTAGACTTAGGCTTATGTGGGAAATATTATTGTTATGCATCTAGTAAGCAGTTTCAAGGATGACATGTAATACTGATGATGAATTATTGATCTTCATCACAATGCAAGAACTGGGAATTCAACAGAAGAGCAAGCACACACTGAACACTTAGGAAGATCAAAAGTGCTCACTTTGGAAGAGCCTTTTGAATACTGATTACATCTATCTGTCTATCCATCTATTAACCCATCCATCCATTTGTGACATATTCAAAATAATGTTCAATTACATGTTTTTATTTTTGACTTTTCTTTACATCTTATTTAACAGCATTTAACCTGATGTATATTTGATAGATAGATAGATAGATAGATAGATAGATAGATAGATAGATAGATAGATAGATAGATAGATAGATAGATAGATAGATAGATAGATAGATACCCCTGTAATAACACTTTGTGAGTGATTTAGACTGCCTAACAAAATTATAACGCAGTAAGCTGAAAAAGAAAGCACAGAAGAGGTAATCAGTTCTAATGATACACTGTACAGCCCTTTCTCAATTTTATTAAAATACTTAACAATAATTAAATAGTTTTGGAATCCTTACTTTCCTTATTTTCTTAGCTTTACAATTTAAATAGAATTCTAGAAAATATTTTTTTTCAACAGTTACATGATTAGTTGCATAAAAACTCTAATATTCTGTCAGGTTTTAGACCAAATTGTCGTACAGAAACTGTACTGGTTCAAATAGTGCTTCCTGTAGTTAATGATATGCTGACATGGGTCACATACCTCGTTTTTGTTCTCTTAAGCCGGAATGTAGAATTTGACAACATAGACCAAAGTGTTCTCTTTAATTGCCTTAGCCATTGAGTGGGCCACTCGAGCAATGTCTTAAACTGGTTTCACTATTATATAACAGGTACAAAATTCTTTTTAGCGGTGGTGATTATACATCAGAAGTCCATGATGCCACCTATTGTGTACCCTAAGGATCTATTCTGGCCCCACTGCTATTTTCAACCTTCATGCCCCTATTAGGCACCAGGTGAACTACCACAGCTCTGCAGATGACACCCAACTTTACTTAACTATAGCACACAATGACTGTGAGGGTCTCTCTCCTCTGATCCAATGAATTACTAGTATTACAGCATGGATTAGTACTAATTTATTCAAGTTAAACAAGGAAAATCAGAAATTTTCATTTTAGGAAGGAATTATAAAAAATGAGGGTCTTAGAAATATATTTGACATTTTAAATCAAGCCATAAGTGAAGGGTAGGTGTTATTATGGAGTTGGGTCCAAATTTAAAATTTCATATTAACTAAACTTTTATTTTTATTTTTTAACTTTTATTTAATAAACATTGCCAATGTTAAACCTCTTAAAATTTCTCAAGATACTGAAAATTCACCATTTTGTCTTTAGCCAACTAGATATCTGTAATTCACTCCTAATACCTAAGACAGACATAAACTGACTGTACCTAGTTCAAAATAAAATAATAAGAATTTTAACCAGTAAACGAAAATCTGAGCACATCTTACCCATCTTAGCATCATTACACTGGTTACCTGTGACTTTTAGAATATATTTAATCTTATATAAAGCTGTGAATACTTACTATATTTTGGAGCTCCTGTTCCCTTATATTCCTGGTCATAATCTTAGATTTTCAAACAATAGTTTGCTCATTATTACACAGGCTAAGAATAAAAGAATTGCTGAGGCGGCCATTTCGTGTTATACACCAAAAATCTAGAATCCTTTAGCCATAGAGATACACCTGACTAATGCCATGGAACATTTAAAAAAACGCTGAAAAACATACTGTTTTATTTTTGAGTGTTCCTTTTTTGCACCATTTCTAATAAATTATTATATGTCTTATGTTTTTAAGAATTACTCTGAAATCACTTTTTTCCTTTTGTCCAGCACCTCGTCACTCAACGGTTTGAGAAAACTCCTAGGATTTGTATGAACTAGAACTAGACAGTAATTTTCTTCCTTACTATGAACACCTCCAGTGTGTTTTGGAGTTCACAATCTGACTAAGGCCAATATGATAAATGCAATTCTTGTGTATCTACTCTCCGAGCCTTCAAATGCGTTGATATTCATTAAATTCATACCTTGAGCAGGGCAGAAGACAAGACTGATCCCCACATTAATGGCCTGCATATGAAACTCCTACTGCTCCACAAATACTGGGACCAAAGGGTGCAAAGCAAGGGCTCTTTTAGCCTTTCCTAAAATCTCCATATGATCACAAGCTTTATTTCAAGTCTATAAATCGCACAATTGGTAAACTCCCACAAACACTCAAATATCTATGCAAGGACAAATGTTGGTCCACTGTTCTATGGCCAGGACAGAATCAGCAAGTGTTGCAGACTAACAAAAGCAATAAGTGTCCAACACCTAATATTATGCCACTGAATTACATAGCAAAATAGATGGCCAGTCTTATTATGAACAATAAATTCAATAAAAAAGTCATAATTCATGACCTGTCACTACTGACAAAATACTTTGAATGATGATGCTTTGCTTCAGGATCCACGTTATGCAGTACTGTACATATAGTCTTCATTTTCAGCTTGTTATCTTTATCAGCTGGTGCACATTACTCAAAATTAGGCAGGAAAAGCCTCAGGCAAGGCTTAGAAAATGGGCCGTGGTTGTTGTGAGTGATGAGCTTTTTTTTTATAACACACAGCCTCCTCTGTTATTTCTGTATGCAGGCTAACAGGAGAAAGGATATTTCATCAGATAAAAATCAGTGATTATTCATCAGACATGTGTTCAGTACTTCCTGATCACCATACACAAATACATGTACCCATTATGTTAATACATTATATATTATTTTATTGACTATTTAATGTGCACTAGTACTTCTGTTATTGCTATTTATATGAAGCACTGTTCTGCAAGTGAACTACTAATGGAAATATTTTAGAAAACACAGAAGGGTTCCATAGAGGAGATGTTTTTCTGTTTTTATGCAGTACATTAGATGCATGCTGTGCTCCGTGCATATTATCATTAAACTTAAAGAACAGTTCTTTGGATGGTCACCAATCAAAGGGCTTTGCTGTACTCATGGCTTTAAGGTATTTCTTAAATTATTCCTTCATTATTTTACTATAGCCACAGCAAAAAATGAATTGCCTGCATTTAAGAGCTCAGCGTGCTTCTTTTTTTTATTTCATTTGAAAAGCTTTAAGTTACAGTTCACACTCATGTTTAAAAATTTCTGAGATAAACACAATGAACTAATGGAGACTGCAGTGGACACTGAAGCATTGGCAAGTGTCACATTTAGCCAGAGTATGAAATTACTGTGTGTGTGTATGTGTTTCTGTATATGTGTTTAATTCCATGAAGATATGCTTTGTACTTGTTACTGTCTACGATATGAACACTATTTATCTGTTAAATGTACAGATTGACTTTTTGTGCTGTTGTTTCACAGCTCTACCACACTAGATACTGATCTAAGCCAAATTCCGCTCTATGCAGATCTTGTAAACTTTGGCGTATTCATTCATTCTCATATTCCAAACATGTGCACGTTACACAAACTGGTGACCCCAAATTGGAAATTAATGAGTGAGGGTACATGGCCTCTTGCCTTGTGCTCCAAGCTTACGCTCCAGCTTCTGCCAACAAGTTATTTGAAAAAGGCAATGTAGAGAATGGAGAGGTAATTGAATTCCTTCTGTGTATGCTGTTGTGTTGCAGCCAGAGCTTTTTCAATACCTTGTATGCATTTCCTCTTGTTCTTTGTAATTTTGAACTATTTACTTAATGTTTTTGTTATTTCTGTTCATTTTGTTTTGTCAATGTTGTACAATTACTTTGTGGGTGGAAGCCCAAGAGGTGGGTGCACCCTGACGTCCCTGCTCCCTGGTCTGCCTTCCTGCTTTTTATGTCAGTCAGTAGTTGAGCACTCAGTCTGTATTTGGAGTTAAAAGAGAATACTGTGATTTTCTTGGTTGCCTGGATTTTTTGTGCTACTGTCATTTGGATCTTTCTAATCGATTGTGCATTAGGACTTTCTCGACTTGAGTGACCTTTTAGGCACCTCCTTTTAGCCCATCTTAGCATTTTTGGTATATTTTCTATTTTATTAATGAATATTCTTCATTTATAAAGATACTATGTTCGACCTGTCGCTATAAGAGTGATGGTTCTCCACCTTTTGTGGCATTTTGGAAATATATATTGGGATTTTTAAGGCCAGCTCCCCTTTTTGAGCCTGTGTAGGCCAAAACCAGTAGGCAGTGCTTATCATATACATAAATTTAACTGTATGTCATATTTTCTTCATTTTTGATTTAACTACTATTTTTTATGTTAATATTATTTGTTTATACTATTTGTCTAATTACTGTATGTATTCTGAGTCAATTTTACTTAGTTTATTTAGTATCCATGTATGTCTTGCTATTATCTCAATGTTTCTTATATTTTGTGGGCTAAGAGGTAGGACTGCCCATCCATCACGGTCAATGGAATTGGAATCCAATGCGGCTCATTTTGAATGTGCTCAAGTGGATTTTGATTGGTCTTGAAAATATTGAGTATTTCTTGGGTTTGTGCTCTGGTTTTGGACTTATTTTGCTCCGTTAGTTGGACTGTTTTAGTGGATTTTGACTTACTCAGTTTGGATTGTCTTTTAGGCATGTCATTTTTTGATTATATTTTTGTTATTTTGCACTTTCTTCCTGCCTTGCTCTATACAAACCAAGGGCTGACAGTTATCCTCTCTCTTTTGGGGAATGTCAAGTGTTTTACAGAATATATTCAGCTTGAACTTTGAGAATAAAGTGAATTTTGGCCCAATGTTCACCAAAGCTTGCCACTCAAGTGGAAGCAAAGCTGCTTTTTGGTGCATCTCCTCTGGGTAGACTGTTGGGATTCAGGCTTCGCTGATTGTTTTTGAAGGTCTCATGTCATTTTTGGCCACTTGCAAGATTAAATCACAACAGTACTTAGGGGACTAGCTAGATTGGGGTTAGCTTCTTCCAGGCTGTCCTGGTGCTCTTTTGTGGCTGTTTTTGGAGGACTCAGCCCCTTTTCACTATGTTTGTGAATCCAGCACAGATAGGAAATTAAATAATCCTTAATTGAAAATATAGTCTATAAGATATTCAAGATTGGGAAAGCTGATATTTGAAATGAAAGATGCAGTTTTTATTTTGGCTGGTTGCAACATCATCAGACAGCACAGTGGCAGCTCTGCCACCTCATAACTCTTGAGATTCATGATCAATTTACAGTAACATCATTTCCATTTAAGAGAATTGCTGTAATGGAGTGCCTCACAAAATGGCACAATGGTGTGCAGCTTTTAAAAACACCCATAAAACAGGTCAGGGCCTTCCCTAGCTTTCCCAGAAAAAACTTCACCAATGGCAGTGTGATGTGCCAACTCCACAGGCAAGTGTCTGGCTTATGCAAGCCTCAAAAATGGGGAACAGGCTTTAAAAGTTCAGATAAATTTAAATGTCCCAAAATGAATTAAAATACCCCTCCAAGAAATGGAGAAGCGTTATAAAAGCCCCTGGCTTGAGAATCAAGCCCACAATGAATCTTTATAAAACAATTTATTTATTTAAATAAAAGAAGAACAAAAATGTCAAAAAAGAGGAAAATCAGGGAAACGACTTTGCCTAAAACACCAAATCTGTAAATCAACAGCAAAATCCAAGAACAAAAGCAATAATTGAAGAAGCCAGAACAATCAATGAACATCAATGAACAATTGTAGGTTCTGCTCGCAGCTTTAGAAGATAAAGGATGAGGGCGGTCCTATAGCAATGACATCAGGAAGGCCCCGCCTCTCAGGGTACCACCCACAATATACAAGGAAATAAAAGAATACAGCACAATACATAAATACAAAATAATAAATAAACAGAACAATATCAACAAAATACACATAATTACAATACATATATGAAAAATAATAATTTAAGAAGAACAAAAAAGATGCAAAAAGGAAAATCCTTTCTGTAACATAACAAATACGCTTATTCTCTGTCTGGGTGGGTTTTTCTCCAGGCATTCCACTGTTTCTTGTACATTTCAAAGACTTGTTTGTTAGGTTGTTTGGCTCCTAAACTGGCTGGGTATGAGTGATTGTGGGTGTGTGAGTTAGTGTGCCCTCCCGGTCTGCTGCTGGGATAGCCTTTTGGTGAATGGGTGAACTTTCAATGCATAATGTACAGTAAGTACAGCTGGTTAAGCATGGTACTTGCAGAAATTACAGATATGCATTGTGAGAATTTAATATAGCCAGACAAGTTACTAGTGACAGTTTGATTCCAAGCTTAAAATAATATCAAACGCATGACAACTGTGTGAGGAAATATTCTTATTTTTTTTTTTTTAACCTTGGTCTTCTGATTTAGACACCCTTAAAAAAGATAAACAACACTGACAAAAATAGAAAATCTTCTAATAAGATGTTCAAAGGTATAAGGACATACCTGTACACAGTGCCGGTCGAAGCCCATTTGGAGTCCTAGGTGGGGTTGTAGTAGACAGCATTATTCTTCAATGACCAGTGGGTAGGGGCGGTCCCCTTGGTGGAGCATGAAGGGCACTTCAGTTACACAAATGGACTTTAAAGAGAGCGGGCTCCTTGGTTTACAGAGTGTGCACACTATTACTTTCATTAATGGCACACGCTCAGTATCATCATAGTTTGATTACTGGGTTGGGGCGGGGGGTCTCACACGATGTCCAGAGCGTACGTGCCTTCAGAAACCCAAACAGCACCCCTTGCATATCATAAACATGATTATCATACTTCTACAACTGGGGGGCTTTGGGCATACATTACAAAATTTGCATTTCATTTACTATTCTACAGATTCACATTTTATTTTATTTAGTTGACATTTCCATACACAAATCACAATATCAAAATTGTTTCCATATATTTTGAATGTGGATGCTGACAATATAAATGTTTTAAGCAGATGTCATGTTACATGACATGGCTACTAATCAGCGGGGAATGTCAAACTTAATGACTGAAGTTGCTAATCTTGTCATCTAAGGATGTCAGTTTACACAACTAGAAATTTGATGATTCCATGATGACTTTCCAGCATAGTTTCACATTTACAATTTTCTGACAGCTAAAAACGTGCTGCCTAACAGAGCCAGTGCCCATGTGAAGGTTTTCCTGGCAGGGCAAGCTCAGCCACAATCTTTGTCATTTTTTTTCTTTTTTTGCCATTATGTTGTGGAACTTAACACACATAACATCAGAGAGATGAGTCTCTCTTCTGTTTGCAGTGTCCAAAACACCTGCGCACTGAACTTCCCGGTGAGCACTCATTTGTTGTCAGTTCTCTGCTGTACACAAGGCAACCTCTTCGACTTAAGACAAAATCAAACCTGACTCTCTGTGGCCATGAAAGATCCCTGGGCATCTACTGAAAAGAATAGGGGGTACCAAAATGTGCTTGCTAAATTGCCCACCATGGCATGGCCATTCTTGCCCCCTAATTATCCCCTGTCCCTTATTGGCTAATTATCTTGGTCACCCCCTCATCGCCTAATAGCTTAATGTGTAGTGAGCATACTGTCCCAAGAATGGCCGCCGTCATGTCGTCCAGGTGGAGGCTGCACGTTGGTGGTGTATGAAGCAAAACCACACTGTGTATGTAAAGCGCTTCAAGTAGGTTAAAAAAGTGCTATATAAATTAAAGTAACTGTTATCAATTATTATTTCTTGTTTATACCAGCATAGATAATTCTACAACACCAAGACATCTAGAGCCACAAAACAGAAGATTTCAAAACTTAAACTTGTGAGGCAAATGGACGGTTTTTAATAACACCACAAAAAGAGCTGTCATGAAATGAGCGAATAACAACACGTTGCTTTCTATCCTTGGATCCCATCTTACTGCCTTATTTAACCACAAATATTCCTGCTTTTTTAGAGCAGACTTAATAAAGACAGCATAGACTCTAATCAGATGGACGTACTTTTTATTGCTTATTCTTAATCACTTCAGCTCTAGATACCTGTTCTTATTATTTTTAGTTATTTTGTATTTATTTTGGTCATAGTTCTTGAAATGGTAATCTCATGTGAAAGTTATTATTTAATTTGTCAAACAGCTGCTTAAACCTGATACACTTATGAATATTAAGCACAAATATTTTTAACTACAGACCAAAAAATCATATGAGTCAAACACAATCAAGTCCCTGGACAGCAAAAGCATGTTTGATGTCAGGTGGGAAATGTTTAATGTACAGTAAGTATTAATTTTCTTCAAAGAATAGTGGTAGCTTGATGTTGTTTAATAAATCATACACTCTTGATCAGTGACACCCTCATAACAGTAAGATGGCCCCGTATTTTCTATTAAACCAATGGTGGCACAGGAACACTGGATCAAGTTGATGCCCACATGCCCTTTTGGTGTCACAGATGAGCCAATGTTGGTCCTCTACTCTTCATATCATGGTCCGTCTCATACCACTGCAGTTTGACATTATGAAAGAAAGCCCAGTCCCAGTCAGGAATAGGGCTGCAATCCATTATACGAAATAAAAGACAGGGGATGGTAATATTGTTGACTATACATTGAAATCGGGCTGGTATGCAATACTCTGCCTCATATTTATTTAGGAAGTTCAAGTAATAGAAGTGGCTGGGGTGTTTAGGACAGTGGAGCCAAGAGATAACTAATATGTTAGCAAGAGGGCCAATAGTTATATAAATGTGTAAGAGGGTCCACAGTGGCCACTGGGCTTTTTGTCTTTATGTCTCCATGCTTTGCATTCTTCCAGTTATCATTATTTTTTAGTAAACTTGCTCTTTTGCAGTTTTTTCAGTTTTTTAGGTATTCTTGGTATAATTTGAGTTTTAGGACAGCTCCAAAATATACTCTATTGTCCAAACTATATTTAATAATATGGTGACTACATAAGCACTTTATTACTTAATTATTTTTTCCAATATTATTTATAACTGAAGTGTGTGTATGTGAGGGGAAGTTGAGTATGTGATGTGTAGTTTTTCTTATAAGAGAGACAGTAAATTTTGTTGTAAGTTCACATGCAATGACTATAAAGGCATTCATTCATTCATTCACAACCGCACTTACATCTGGACAAAACTGAGCACACGTATGGATTGGTTGATGTGAAAAAAGGAGTGTGAAGCATCTTGAAAGATCCACAAAACAGGCTAGAACTTCACCAACCATCTCAGAGAAGGCTTCACCCCAGGCAGCCATCCCCCAACCACTTATGGAAGGGTGCAATCTGCACAGGCCCAAAAATGGGGACAGCCTTCCTAGAGAGATGAATTGCAAAACCTCGGACTAGATGAGACAAGTTTAATTAAAAATTCTTTATGAATAAAATATTTATACAATCGCAAAAAAGAAGTACAAATGGAAAATAAGGGCAAAAACAAAGCCAGAAAAAACAAGTCTCTATACACATTCTGAAAGCAAAATCAAAAAACAGAAGACTAGAAGCCAGAAAAACAAGCAATACTCACAACAAACTCCTACAACAATCAATGACCCACTACAGGACCAACTCCTCAGCCTCTCAGGGGGCTCTACTCTTATGGCTCCACCCACAAAACACAAGCAACGACTAAACATTTAATGACACACTACAATAATAATAATAATAATAATAATAAACAGTAAATAAAGCTTTGAAACATTAACGTAAAATATGAAAAATACTTCAAAGGTGCAATGAAAGGGAAAATAAACACAAGCCAGGAATAAGCCCTGGCTGCAAGAGATTGAGGCCATGCTTTTTCAAACTAAATGATGGTTCATTATTCACACATCCATTGCTGTGAAAGGATGCACATTGAGAAGCAGTGACATTCAGATATCCTGTGCCATTCCAATGTTATTTTATAAACTACATTTTTAGGGACTGAATTTGTGCCAAGAAAGCAGTATGCTGTCAGCATCAGCCTGTGTTAGCGATGTTCACCTCCAGCAGAATGTCTCCATGGACTCAAAGAGTTTTCTATATACTGTATTCCAGCTGTTGCATATCAGCTGAAAAATCACCTGATTTTTCAGAGCTTTATTCAATAATCAATAACTCTTTTTTTCTCTTGTATAAGATGAACTTAGACGATCAGCTGCCACATTACATCCATGACAAGGTACACATTCATTCAGTACCATCCCTAAACTCTGGAGGCTATTTATCCCATCTGTATCCTACCATTATTTGTTCCCAGGGGGATTGTTGCTATTTGCAGAAGCTCAATAGATAGATAGATAGATAGATAGTGTCACACATGTGCACTTAGGAGACAGTCGATAAACTCAAAGGTGAGTGAAACATTGTGAAATTAAGGGTTGATATGCGGTAACGACGCCTCTCTCTTTCTTCCCGCCAGAAATAAAGAACAGAAATAAAACAACATGGATGGACTCTAAAGATGGCTGCCTAAAACGTCACCTCCGTCCAACCCAGATGATGTATCTTCCGGCTCCTCCTGATGACATTGTTCACCATACCACATCACGTCCGGTCCATCCCTGATGATGTTGCTTCCGTCCTACAGCTTCGACGTCATCTCCTGCCAACTCACTTCCCGTTTCCATTTTGTTTTTTCACTGTGTAAAAACACCATTTTGTCATAATACAATCGTCAATTACTTACCGTTTTTGATCCACTAAAAAAGTGTTTTGTCTTCCTTTGTCCTTTGGACATTATATGGGGATGGTCTCCAAACCTTTATGTTTGTGAGAAGACTCTTATTTAAAGAAATCTATCACAACAGATAGATAGATAGATAAACATTATTTCTGGCATCCGTTTTCCTGGACCCACCTCTTCCTGCCAGAAGGACATATGATCGGAAGTTCTGCCATTTTGAAATCAGTTTACTGTAGAACTCTTGTCTGAAAAGTCTTTTTTTTTGCAATCACTGCTCATTTTCGTCATCTGCTGCTTTTCAGTTATAATGAGTCACTGGGTGGTGCTCCAGCTCTTTGTAGTGGTCAGTTTTATCTCTCACTACACACACCAGAATGACCAGAAAGAAAGAAAATTGAAAAGAAAGGAAAACTTCTGACTTAGCAGTTCCACTCACCGTGGGGCATTAGGCAGGTGTATTGCTGTTCAAATAAAGGAGCTCCCATGGTGTTTCTTGATACACTTCTGCTGAACGATTCGTTGGCAGAAAGTCATCAGTGTTAGTGTGTAATAGAGAGGATATGCTGCATTGTTCATAAGGGCACTCAGTTTTGTTTTAATACTCTCCTTTGCTACCACCTCCAGGGGGTCCAGAGTATGTCCTATAACTGAATCTGCTATTTTAATTAGCTTGTTGATTCGGTGGGTCGCTCTTGAAGTGATGTTACCAGCCCAGCACACCACAGCACAGCAGATCACACTGGCCATCACAGAGGCTGAGAAGGATGTGAAGGGTATCATTACTCACATTAAAGGAATGCAGTCTCCTAACAAAAAAGAGCCTGCTCTGTCCTTTCTTATATATTTCTTCTTTGTTACAAGACCAGTCCAACATGTCATTGATGTGGACCCCCAAGTACTTGTAGGAGTGCACCACCTCTACATCCAATCCCTGAATAGAGACCTGACATAGAGGCTCATTGATTCAACAAAAGTCAATAACCAGTGCCTTGGCGTAGCTTATACTTGTAGAATGGGTTAAAGAAAAAAAGCAAAGGTTTTCAAATGGTGACCCTGTTCTTATTGCTAGCTGTGTCATCCATCATCCACACTGCCTCTCTATCAATGTCTCTGCTCTCATAGGTCAAGAATTTATTCTTTTCGGGTCCAATTGGATTCCAGAATTTTGGTAATTTCTTGCTGGGTTGTAACCATGAAGGCTGTCATGCCTGACACATCTTCTTAGTTTAAAGTAACAGCCTGGATCCACTTTACCAGTTCCTTTTAGAACTTTAAACACTATGATCATGTCACCTCTTATTCTCTATTTGCATAACATGAGAAGGTTGAACTCCTTCAATCTTTCCTCCATACTCTGCAGTCTTAGAATCAAGACTTTTTCTAGCACTATTATGTCTTTTTTGTAGACTGAAGACCAAAATTGCACACAGTAATCCAGGTGCAGCCTTCCCAGTGTGTTACAATACTTAAGCATAACCATTGACTTGCACTATAAACATTAGGGCACTATATAACCTAATGAATTCTTAACACTCTCTGGATGTTCATAGTCATGAGTCCACTATGATTCCTTGATCCTTCTCATTAGGGGTACTTTCAAGTTTCAGACCTACTATCATAGACTCATATCTAATATTAACCCTACACACAGTATCCTACATTTACTTACAATAAATCTAATCTGTCACAAATCCATCCAACCCTGAACGTTGTCCATGTCCCACTACAATGATTAAGGTTTCAGATTCAACTCGTTTGGCATCATCTTCAAACTTAAACAGATTTATATTTATAATCCTATACAGGTTTTATATATATATATATATATATATATATATATATATATATATATATATATACAGTATACTGTATATACACCAAGCAGCCACAACATTAAATCTACCTGCATAATATTGTGTAGGTCCCCCTTGTACCACCAGAACAGCTCTGACTTATCAAGGCATGGACTCTGAAGGTGTCCTGTGATATCTGAATCCAAGACAATAGAAGATTGTGAGGTGGGGCCTTCATTGATGAGACTTGCTTTTCCAGCAAATCCCACATATACTCAATCGGATTGAGATCTGGTGAATTTGTTTGCCTTTTTGGTGCCTTATTTAGGTGTAATGTTTTTGATTATTTTCTTGTGTATTTCATTTTTGTGTGTTTGGAACACTTAAAAGGATTTTGTCCAACTTTGGGCCTGTGCAGGTTTGAAGCTTGCCTTCTGAGTTTCGGATCTGGCATTCTGGGGTGAGGCCTATTTTGGGGTAGACTAGTGAGGTCCTGTACTTCTTGTGTATTTTTTGTTCAGCATCCCTATGCTTATGCTGCAGTCCCACAACACCTATGCCTAATAAGACAAGTGGAGAATTTTTCTTTTTGGCAAGCTGCTTTCTGCTTAGTTTTGGAATTTAAATGAAAGTGAACCAACGGCTGACTCAAGCAATACAGAAGGCTGCATTGCTCAAATGAAATAGCTATATAAACAGTAACAGACAATTAAAATTATTTGTGATTATTATGTGAAACAGTAAATAAAGAGATAATGATGCTAGAGGAAGCACACTTGCTGCAATCTGCTTATGTGAAGTCAGTTTTTTTCTCTCAGCATCTAAACAATGCTTATCTACATATTTTTTGTTTTTCACTCTAAGGCTTTGCATTTCTTTAAAATAGTTTCAGGGTAGCTAAGCCAGTTTAGGACTACTTAAGGTGGTCCTTGGTAATACCACTATTTCCATCAAAGTCAGTGGAAAACAAAGTTGCTTTGGTGGGTTGTTTTACTTTAGTGCCTTCAACACCAAATTGCTGCAGACGAACAGGCACTTCACAACCAAACTCTAATTGTTGTGAAGTTCTCTGGTCCAAGCATGCCTGGCACAAGATTAGCCTCAGTATCTTTTCATTCTTGTGACATTAAATAGAAGGTCAAATAATTCTGGAGTTTTGGTAATTCATCACTTGTTTCCATAGTTTAACCTTGGTCAAGCAGTTGTGAGCTAGGTAATGATGTGCTGTTTATACATTTCACATTCTATGAGCCTGTTTGCTGTTGACATTGGTTTTGTGGTTCTTATCACAAATTATGATTAGTTTGCAAGCAGGGAAATGAGGTAACAGCACATGTCAAAAAGTGCAATCCATAATCTGCAATTAAATGTTCAGAAACCAAAACAAAATAGCTGGTGGACATTAAGTGAAGCACAAATTCACCTGCTGTTATACATCAGTAGCCTGGTGTTGGAGATAGAGACGAATTCCATGTTCCTTGGCACCACCGTTTCCAGCATTCTACCCTGAGAAGTAGCCTTGAGTTTGGAGTGTTACAGGACTCGGCTATTTTCTTACAATCCATTACTGGAAGTGTTTTAACCTTTCCCACCACAGTTTGGTAGCAGAGTCCTGCCTTTCATAACCAGACTTAATACCCATCTGGTATATCTGTCTCTTTTGTCAGTAGCCATGCCAGGTATGAGTAGTTCCTTTAGATACTTGCTATTTAAAATCCATCAGATTTACAACTCAGGATCTTTTATCTGTTTGATTATGACATGCTCCTTATATCTTCTGAATTTGTTTTTGATGTTCAGTATTTTTATTTGATACTTGTTATCCTTGTAAGATGCTTTGTGATTGTGCATACAGCTGTGGCATTATTTGAAAGATAGGTAAATAGGAAAGACACTGCATTATATAAGAAAGGTCCTGTAAAAATAGATATGTTAGATAAATAGAAAACAGCTTGTTGGGCATCCCATTCCAAAACCATGGTCATTAATATGTAGTTGTCCCTCTCTTTATGGCTGTAACAGACTTCACTCTTTTGTGAAGGCTTGTAACAAGAACTTATAATATGTCTGTGGGAATTTGTGCCCATTCTGCCAAAAGAGCATTTGTGAGGTCAGGTACTGATGTTGCGATACCCAGGTTGCCTGATTCTGGCATTACCGTCCTTGAACCAGGGACATCGATAGTCACGACTGAGGATGCACTCAGCAATGAGGATGCAAACACACAATAAGAGATGATGGAAAAGTGCTTTGAGCTTTCGTTCTCAAACATGAAAGTGTCACAAAATAAAAGTGCAATTCAAATTCATCTTAAGTAAGTCAAAAAGTAAATCCATCAATAATCTCAATAAAACAGTATTCTATGTGGAAGTTAAAAAGCAACACATAAATAATCCATAAATTCAAGGATAATCCAATGGCGAGTCAGACTCGCCATTAAAATTCTTTGGCCAGTCCTCTTTCCCACTCTTGTCTCGCCCCAATCACCCTACTTCTAGATCTGCTTAGCGGGGCTGAGACCGGGGTAAAGCAGTCATCGAAATCCTGTCCCGACCATCATAAATCACCATCAGCCTGAATGTGCTGAGCATGACTCTGTCTTCCCAGTGCCATGATGTCTTCTGGATCCCTCAGAGCACCTTCTCAACTTCCGTCCTGGTCACCATCCTTTGGCATCTACCAAGATGCACTGACCTCAACTCTGTCTTCCCTACACCTATCTCAGCACCTGTGGGATCTCTAGGAGCCCCACAATTGTTCCTGCTCTCCACAGTGAAGCAGAAGCAATTCAGTTCTCCCAGATCAACCGGTTTCCATGTTACCACCCTGGGATCACTTGGCCAGGGTACTGTTTGTGCTTACACCCTCTTAGCCTTAGCACACTGTTTTTAGTTAACACTACAACAGACCCCTAAATACACTTTACCAAAAATCTGGCTCATAATTAGTGTTCCAATTCGTCCCAAAGGTGTTCAATAAGCTTGAGTTCAGGACTTTTTTCGGGTCATTCAAGTTTCTCCATGTCTTTATGGACTTGGCTTTGTTCACAAGGCCACAGTTATGCTGGAACAGAAAGGGGCCTTCCCCAAACAGTTGCAACAAAATTCTACTGCACAATTGTCTAAGTTGTCTTTGTATGATGTAGCATTAACAGTACCCTTCATTGGAACCAAGGAGGGAGCCCTGAAAATCAGCCCCAGATCATTATGACTTCCCCACCAAACTTTACAGTGGGCACTATGCAGTCCACAAGATAGCATTTGTCCCGGCATCTGCCAAATCCAGATTCATCCATCAGGACACCAGATAATGAAGTGTGATTCATCACTCCTCAGAACACGTTTCCACTTCTCCAGAGTCCAATGGTGACATGCTTTACATCTGTCTAGCTGAGGCTTAGCATTCTCCATAGTAATCCTAGGCTTGTGTTCAGCTGCTCGGCCATGGAAACCCACTTCATTAAGCTCCTGATGCACAGTTCTTGTGCTGATGTTGCTTCCGGGGCAGTTGTGAGTGAATCAACAGAGGACAGGCAATTTTCCCACTCTATGCACATCAGCATTCTGTAGCCCCGTTCTGTGGGTTTTTGTGACTGAGCTTTTGTTGCTCCTCGATGCTTCTAGCTCTCAATTAACAGCACTTACAGATGTCCAGGGAAGATTTAGCAGGGCAAAAATGTCACATATTGACTTGTGGCAAAGGTGACATCTTATGACAGTGCTGCGTCTAAAGTCTCTGAGCTCTTCAGTGTGACCCACTGTACTGACAACACTTGTCAATAAAGATTGTATTGTTGTGAGCTTGATTTTATGCTCATGTTAACAATGAGGGCAGCTGAAACACATCAATTCGATTATTTGGAGTGCTGTCCACATATAATTGGCAATATTGTGTAGACAGACAGATGCTCATTTATCTACTTTATTGATTGAATTAACAAAGAAATGAACATCTGATGAAAACATCTGTACTTCAACTACAACAGAGGAGATGTGAATGAAAAGCACAAATGTGGTCAAAACATGCCATAAATAATCAGAAAAAGTCATCGATAGTAAATTATAGTATATGGATACGATATACTAACATTTACATATAGTATATAGATAGTAAGTCCATTATTGAATGGACTTGTAAGACAACAAATATATTTTAGTTCATACAAGAGCAGAAATATTTCACAGTTGACCAACTGTTTGCTCTTACAATATTGTATAGTTAAAATGTGTGCTAACAATGGAGGGAAAACTGCAGAGCTCATTCCTTGATGCCTACAACCTTTACTGAGCTAAAAAAGTCTTCCCAGAATCCTGCTGTGTTATATCCTTCATTGATGAGGGCTTTTTTTATATTGAAGGACAGGCCAACAGGTGGCCAGGCAGGATGCCCTTTGTGTTCCTCCTTATTTAATGAAAGATTTCACCCCCTGTGATCCTGTCATCTTAAAGGTGGTAGAGAAGTAAGACTTCAAATGGCAGGCCAAGAGCATTTAAGATGTGGGTAGCTGTAGGAAGAATAATTATTTTTGGTCTCCATGAACAAGCTGTTGGACTGACTAGTCTGTTTACTACATGCAGCCTGGGCGTTTGCTGTGTGAATGTGAAGGGGGTCATTTTACTGTGCTGATTTTGTAACCAGTCAGATATTAGATTATGTGTGCTAAATTATCTGAATTACAAGTTTAGAGCATTGTGCCTTACAGTGTATGCTTCTTGTTTCAGAACCAAATCAACACAGATATTAAATGTCTAACATTAAAGTAAAATATGCTTTTGAAGATGTATCCTCAGCTAGTCAACATATAGTAGGACCATGAACAGTCCCTCTCATACAGCAGTATCCAAAGATGGGCTCAAAAATGCTCTCATGGAAGGATGTCTCATAAAAAATTATTCAAGGTTTGCATGAGATACTTAAGGAAAATACATAATGTGAACAAAATTATAGAATTTTTAATCAAAAATAACTTCTTATGTTTCATTTGTCTCAAGGTTCTTTTAGTGCCAGGAAAGTTAGAGTCACAAAGTATATACATTTTGTTTTTGTTTCCTAATCTTCTCATCTTTTTGATATAAGAAGGTGGTTATACATTTTCTAATATAAGTTACTGGGGACCTGAAAACTAGAACATATGAAATCTGATAAACGAGACCATTCAGTCCATCAAGCTTGTTTGTTTAGTTAAATAGCTAAGCTGTCCCAATGTCTCCTCCAGGTACTTCTTAAAGAATATCAAGGTTTCTGCTTCAACTACATGTCTTGGTAGTTTATTTCAGATTCCCACAACTTTTTGCATAATGAGATGCTTCCTGGCTGCAGTCCTAAATGCACTACCTTTAATTTCCACTGGTGTCCTCATGAGTGAAATTCATCGTTACACTAAGAGAATTCTGATGGATCTGCTGTATCGATGCCTTTGAGGATTTTGAAGACCTAAAGTAGCATTTTCTGCTTGAAACCAAACAGGTTTAATTCTCTGAGTCTGTCAGAGTACAACAAGTCCAGGGACGTGCTTGGTTGCTGTCCTCTGCACAACTTCAACTGCTGCTAGTAGTAGTCACCTGAACTGCTACAAGACCCCTGATGTGCTCTCACTTGTGCATTATACAAGGGGGAGTCAAGTAAAGTTAGAAAATGGGATTTATCGGAAAATGGAACGGACCTTAACAGATCTGATAACGTAATTTCTCAGTGTCATCTCCACCCTTCTCAATGCACTTGCGCCACCTGCCTTGAAGTGCATGGATTCCAGCAGAATAAAAGGTTTTGTCTTGTCCTCGCAACCACTCGCAACTACTCAGGTAGTATGCAAATACAAACTTTATGAATACTAAAAACATAACAAGTACACATAAAGACACAGGTTTGTATAAACAGACAGGAACACCAAGTAGTTTAAAACAGATTAGCACAAATGGAACCCAACAGAAGGAGTCCATTAACTTTATCATTGAACTATGGTCAGTTGACAACTGCATTATCCTGAAAAGGAACTGAAGCCCAACAATACCAGCATCAGTTGTATTGTCACATGCACATAGCTGCTATCTGTAAATAAGATCCTAAACCATACTGGCCAATTAATAGCAATAACTATATGTACCATAGCATAACATTATCAAATCTGATTAATTCAGTTCATGGCTGCAGGAAGGTGAAGCTAACCCTGAACAAGGCAACAATCAGAGGAGCAGAGGGTGGAATCCATGACAGGGCCTACTCATGCACACTCACACATGACCAGTTTGGAATCATCAGTTAGCTTAATATATAATTCATTGGGATGTGGAAGGGAAAACCAGCCTTTAAAATCTATGAACTGATAACCCACTTTTCATCACAGTATTTACACTATGTTGAATTAATTATGGTGTTTTTATTGATTATATAACATGCTCATATACATTTCATGGTCTCTCATTATGTGTATCTTTATCATGAAAAATTTATCACAAACACGGGACTGTCTCAAATCCCAAAAGTCTGCATTACTTTGTGGTAGACTATAAAGAAAATATATGTGGTATTTTGGGTCACACTGCTGGTGAGCTTCTTTTCAGAGGTCTTTTCATATATAAAATATACAAAAGGCTAGTCTACTAGTCTCTTCTGCTGTGTAGAGGTTCATAAATATGCTGTGAAAATGCAAGATACAAATTAATCTGTTCATTTTCACAGTCCATTCTATTTCCATTATAATGTAGAGTTTCTGGATTATATCTTGGAATGAAACATCTCCACACGGGACAGCAGTTTGTCTATTTAGGATCACCATATAATCTTTATATGCCTGGGATGTACAAGGAAACTTGAGTATCCACAGAGAATAGAACATAGAAATGCCAAACAATAGTAATGATTAAGCTGGGAAATTAACCCGGAACGTGTGAGGAAAGCAGGGCTAAGCTCAGTACCACCAAACCACACAAGGAATATGGACCAAATAAAATATTTCAGATTTGTTTATTTATTGTTTTTCATTGCTATATTGGAGTTTTATAATAACTATTTTAAAATAGTTCATTTTCATATTTTAATAGATTTTAAAAGAGTTAACGTACATATTGTGTGAATTCATGGAAGAAATTATCAAGGAAAGGATTGTGCAACACATGGCAAGAAAAGGAGTATTAACAAATAATTAGTGTGGGGTCAGACAAGGGAAGCTGCACTTCACTAATATGCTGGAATTCTATGAGTAAGCAACAAAATGATACAATCAAAGAAGTGCATGAGATATTATTTATCTTAATTTTAGCAAGCATTTCATAAGGACTGACTTGAGTGGTTGGGCATCACACTAAAAGAAGTGGAAGTTCAGGGCATGGTCTGTAGGTGGGTACACGACTGGAAGCAAAAGGTTAAGGTCTGAGGAGCCTTATCAGAAATAGTTGATGTTAAGAGTTGTGTCCAGCAGGGGTCAGTGCTATTGTGTTTATATACGAGTATATATACTGTATACTGTATATATGTGTATATACTAAAAGTGGCAGAAAGCTGGATGAATTGTGGCTATCAAATGAAGATGCCATCGACAGACATTTGGACATGAATCCAGCATAAGCAGGCTTAAAAAGAACCAAATAATAAAAAAGACTTTATGGTCAACACCTTGCAAATCTCACCTTATTACAGTAATCCCTCCTCGATCGCGGGGGTTGCGTTCCAGAACCCCCCACGATAGGTGAAAATCCGTGAAGTAGAAACCATATGTTTGTATTGTTATTTTTATATATTTTAAGCCCTTATAAACTCTCCCACACTGTTAACATTATTAGAGCCCACTAGACATGAAATAACAACCTAGTCAAAAGTTTAAACTGTGCTCCATGACAAGACACAGATGACAGTTCTTTCTCACAATTAAAAGAATGCAAATATATCTTCTCTTCAAAGGAATGCGTGTCAGGTGCAGAGAATGTCAGAGAGAGAGCGGGAGAGAAAAGCAAACAATCAAAAAATCAATACGTGCTTTTTGTCTTTTAAGTAAGCCGAAGCACCGCGATAAAGCGGCTGGTTCAAAGAAGGGAGCAATGTGAAGTCCGTATTCTCTAAGCAAACAGCCTCTGTGCAAACAGCCCCTCTGCTCACACCCCCTCCGTCAGGCAGAGAGAGTTAGAGACACAGAGAAAAGCAAACAATCAAGCACCGCGCGGGAAGCATATCGTATATCATTGAGGAGTTTTATTTAATACGTAATACATGCTCTGATTGGGTAGCTTCTGAGCCATCCACCAATAGCGTCCCTTGTATGAAATCAACTGGGCAAACAAACTGAGGAAGCATGTACCATAAATTAAAAGACCCACTGTCCGCAGAAATCCACGAACCAGCGAAAAATCTGTGATATATATTTAGATATGCTTACATTTAAAATCCGCGATGGAGTGAAGCCGCGAAAGTCGAAGCGCGATATAGCGAGGGATCACTGTATTCCATCCCCCACCTTATACCCACCTACCTCCCCCTTCCTCATTTGCTATATATTGCCTTTGATTACTGAATGTGTAATTATTTTCCACTGATGATGACTCCTGCTAGTGGTTGAAAGCTTACAAATAAAAAAAAAATAGTTTAAGATATGTGACTCATCTTCTACCTTTGTGGATTTCTAGCTGCAAATATGCAAACAAACACATCACAGACCTTCGCTAAACATATATATATATGCCCTATTGGCTGGACTCACTACCACTCTGGAGTTGCCCCCGGTTAGAGGCGCTGAGCGGGTGTGGGCATACTTATTGCCCCCTGACTTGGAGCCTGTAGCTTTGGGGTTTACACCGGTGGACGAGAGGGTAACCTCCCTCCGCCTTCGGGTGGGGGGACGGGTCCTAACTGTTGTTTGTGCATATGCGCCGAACAGCAGTCTGGAGTACCCACCCTTTTTGGAGTCCCTGGAGGGGGTGCTAGAGGGCATACCTTCTGGGGACTCCCTCGTACTGCTGGGAGACTTCAATGCTCACGTGAGCAATGACAGTGAGACCTAGAAGGGCGTGACTGGGAGGAATGGCCCCCCCGATCTGAACCCGAGCGGTGTTTTGTTATTGGACTTCTGTGCTCGTCACAGATTGTCCATAATGAACATAATGTTCAAGCATAGGGTTGTTCATATGTGCACGTGGCACCAGGACACCCTAGGCCTCAGTTCGATGATCGACTTTATTGTCATGTCGTCGGACTTGCGGCCACATGTCTTGGACACTCGGGTGAAGACAGGGGCAGAGCTGTCAACTGATCACCACCTGGTGGTGAGTTGGCTTTGATGGTGGGGGAGGATGCCGGTCAGGCCCGGTAGGCCCAAACGTGTTGTGCAGGTCTGCTGGGAATGTCTGGCAGAGTCCCCTGTCAGAAGTAGCTTCAACTCCCACCTCCGGCAGAACTTCGACCACATCCCGAGGGAGGTGGGGGACATTGAGTCCGAATAGGCCATGTTCTGTGCCTCTGTTGTTGAGGCAGCTGACCAGAGCTGTGGCCGTAAGGTGGTCGGTGCCAGTCGTGGCGGCAATCCCCAAACCCATTGGTGGACACCGGCGGTGAGGGATGCCGTCAAGCTGAAGAAGGAGTCCTACCGGACCCTTTTGTCCTGTGGGACTCTGGAGGCAGCTAATAGGTACCGACAGGCCAAGCGGAATGCGGCTTCGGTGGTTGCTGAGGCAAAAACTCAGGCATCGGAGGAGTTTGGGGAGGCCATGGAGAATGACTTTTGGATGGCTTCGAGGAGATTCAGGTCCACCGTCCGGTGTCTCAGGAGGGGGAAGCAGTGCAGTGTCAACACCATATATGGTGGGGATGGTGCGCTGCTGACCTCGACTTGGCACGTTGTGGGTTGGTAGGGGGAGTACTTCGAAGACCTCCTCAATCCCACCAACATGCCTTCCAATGAGAAAGCAGGGCCTGGGGACTCAGAGGTGGGCTCCCCCATCTCTGGGACTGAGGTCACCGAGGTGGTCAAAAAACTCCTTGGTGGCAGGGCCCCGGGGGTGGATGAGATACGCCCAGAGTTCCTCAAGGCTCTGGATGTTGTAGGACTGTCTTG
The DNA here is from genome assembly GCA_026402145.1 of Polypterus bichir lapradei. Lineage (NCBI taxonomy): Eukaryota > Metazoa > Chordata > Cladistia > Polypteriformes > Polypteridae > Polypterus > Polypterus bichir. Next base: position 3,661,823 of record JANRMT010062825.1, on the reverse strand, counting down.
GTTGACACGTCTCTGCAACATTGCATGGACATCGGGGACAGTGCCTCTGGATTGGCAGACCGGGGCAGTGGTCCCCCTCTTTAAGAAGGGGGACCGGAGGGTGTGTTCCAACTACAGAGGGATCACACTCCTCAGCCTCCCTGGAAAAGTCTATTCGGGGGTTCTTGAGAGGAGGGTCCGTCGGATAGTCAAACCTTGGATTCAAGAGGAACAGTGTGGTTTTCGTCCTGGTCGCGGAACAGTGGGCCAGCTCTACACCCTTAGCAGAGTCCTGGAGGGTGCATGGGAGTTTGCCCAACCAGTCTACATGTGTTTTGTGGACTTGGAAAAGGCATTTGACTGTGTCCCTCAGTGAATCCTGTGGAGGGTGCTCCAAGAGTATGGGGTACCGGACCCCCTGATAAGGGCTGTTTGGTCCCTGTACAACCGGTGTCAGAGCTTGGTCCGCATTGCCGGCAGTAAGTCGAACCCATTTCCAGTGAGAGCTGGACTCCGCCAGGGCTGCACTTTGTCACCGATTCTATTCATAACTTTTATGGACAGAATTTCTAGTCGCAGCCAGGGTGTTGAGGGGTCCGGTTTGGTGGACTCAGGATTGGGTCACTGCTTTTTGCAGATGATGTTTTCCTGTTTGCTTCATCAGGCTGTGATCTTCAGCTCTCTCTGAATTGGTTCACAGCTGAGTGTGAAGTGGCTGGGATGGGAATCAGCACCTCCAAAACTCGAGACCATGGTCCTCAGCCAGAAAAGGGTGGAGTGCCCTCTCAGGGTTGGAGGCGAGATCCTGCCCCAAGTGGAGGAGTTCAAGTATCTCGGGGTCTTGTTCACGAATGAGGGAAGAATGGAGTGTGAGATCGACAAGCGGATCAGTGTGGCATCCACAGTGATCCGGGCTCTGCATCGGTCTGTCGTGGTGAAAAATTTACCAGTCGATCTACGTTCCTACCCTCACCTATGGTCATGAGCTATGGGTATTGACCGAAAGAATGAGATTGCGAATACTAGCGGCTGAAATGAGTTTCTTCCGCAGGGTCTCTGGGCTTTCCCTTAAAGATAGGGTGAGAGCTGAGTCATCCGGGAGGGGCTCAGAGTAGAGCCACTGCTCCTCCACATCGAGAGGAGTCAGATGAGGTGGCTCGGGCATCTGATCAGGATGCCTCCTGGACGCCTCCCTGGTGAGGCTGGCCTGGGAACGCTTTGGGATTCACCCAGAAGAGCTGGAAGAAGTGGCCGGGGAGAGGGAAGTCTGGGCCTTTCTGCTCAAGTTGCTGCCCCCGCAACCTGACCTCGGATAAGTGGAAGAAGATGGATGGATGGATGGATGGACATATATATATATCGTCACACACGTGCGCATGGTAGGCAGCTAAAGGGTTTGAGTAAGGGCAATTCCGAGTCATACCAAGATGTGGCAGAGTGCACAGAGTGCATGGACATTGGAGTCTTTATGCACAGCCCTGCTGGATACCATGGGGGCCACTAGGAGATGCTGCAGGGAGGAACAATGTTTATTTGCCATATGCCCCGGAAGTACGTCCGAGTCACATGGACAAGGGGAATGACGTGCTTCCAGGGTGAAGAAAATGACTTTTGATCTGACCCGGAAGTGATAGGAGATCACATGGACTGGAGATTGGAACACTTCTGGGTCAGGGTATATAAAAGGATTATGGGAGCTCCCAGACGGCGAGCTGAGCTGGGTGGAAGGGTGGCAATGCGTCTGGGAGAGGAGGATTGTTTATTGTAGTGTATTCTGATTATTGTGTTTAATTTAATGAATATTGTGGAGAGGAGGGTGCTTTGTGCACTGTGCAATTTGAATAAAGTCTACTTTTGGACTTTTATCTGGTATCTGGTGTCTTGGACAAGGGTTCAAGGGAGTGATAGCGCCCCCTATCTGTCACTCTATATATATATATATATATATATATATATATATATATATATATACTAGCTGTGTAGGCCCGTGCTGTAAAAAGCCTGGGGTCCTAGAAACTATTGAAATCGTCAGAAAAAAAAACAGAAATGTACAAATGTCAGGTAATTGAAAGGAACTACTCTGGGCATCTCTGTCCTAGGAGGATTCATTTTGCTCACATTGCTTGCTGCATATTAGTGGCGAGAGGAAAAGTTAAAGGGATAGTGTTTTGCCGATGTTAGCGGCTAAGCGACTTTGTCTTTCTTCTGAGGTTTAATTTTGCTGACGTGTTAGTCTTGTTTGTGTTATTAGCGGCTAAGCGAGTTTTCTGTTTCCTAACAGGTGAAGCCCTTACCCTGACTCCACCTCTCACTTCCAGGCCGGACAGACACACACACTTCAATGCGTAGACGTTTATATATAAGATATGTGTGTGTATATGTGTATATATATATGCACAGTACATACACCCAGGGGTGGGCAAAAGTAGGTTTACAGTTGTTTGTATGTAAAAAGACATGCAGGTTATGATTATTACAATAGCTTTATTAACTTTATTAACTCAAAAGAATGTCACAAAGGCAGAGTGCACTTACGTACAATCTTGTAAGTGCTCAAATTGCTGGCCTTCATTTTTTACACTTTCTTATAGTCTACTTGCGTGACAGGCGGCTGGCGTCCATACCCAGTCGGGATGCCCCTGCACGCGATATTCAGGGGGAGCAGCCCTGGACACTGCAATACCTCCCCCTGGACGCTAGATGGCTGCCTCCCTGGAGTGGTGCAGTGCCCCGGGTTCCCGCAGGGCATCCTGGGAATTGGAGTTGGGTGCTGCCCTGTTGGATCCCGCAGGCACCGCCAGGGGGCGCTGTGTTTGGGATTCCTGAGCCCGTATGGGCAACATATTCCTCACACCCGGAGGTGCAGCCAGAACTCAGGGATCAAGCACTTCTGGGTGAACTATAAAAGGAGCCAGCAATCACCACTCAGGGGCCAGAGTCGGGCGAAAGAGGACAAGGTTGCCTGGGAGGAGTAGTGGTGCCAAGGAGGAAGAGAAAGTGTTTGTGTTACTTGTGTGCTTGGGACTGTGTTGTGTCTGTGGGTACGGGGAAGGCATAGCCCACAGATGAAGAAAAATAAAAATATTGGGTTTATTTTACACATGCCTCCCGTGTCCTATCTGTGACGGGTCAGACACTATATACACTTGCTACACTCAAACACACTTTAATAATAAGAAGACAAATAATACAAATAAATAATACAATAA